>CABHPH010137869.1:0-44256 GCA_902168325.1 Peromyscus nudipes | reverse complement strand
GGCTGCCAGGCCCCGGGTGGAGCTCCGGGAGTCCAATTGGCGAGAAAGAGGAGGGTTTATATGAGCGAGAATTGTTGAGACCAAGGTTGGATAAAGCACAGGGACCAATAGCCAAACGAATGGAAACACATGAACTATGAACCAATGGCTGAGGGGCCCCCAACTGGATCAGGCCCTCTGAATAGGTGAGACAGTTGGTTGGCTTGATCTGTTTGGGAGGCATCCAGGCAGTGGGACCGGGTCCTGTGCTCAGTGCATGAGTTGGCTGTTTGAAACCTGGGGCTTATGCAGGGACGCTTGGCTCAGCCTGGGAGGAGGGGACTGGACCTGCTTGGACTGAGTCTACCAGGTTGATCTCAATCCTCGGGGGAGTCTTTGCCCTGGAGGAGATAGGAATGGGGGGTGGGTTGGGGGGAAGGGGAGGGGGGCGGGGAGAAAAGGGACTCCGCGGTTGATATGTAGAATTAAATTATATTGTAAAATAAAATTTAAAAAAACAGAAAAAAAATAGAAATGGAAACATCTGTGTTTTCCAGTGGGCTTAGGTGACCCTGTGAAATGGTCGTTCAACTTTCAAAGAGGTTGAGAACCACTGTTCTAGGCCCTTCTGGTTGGGGTGTGTGTCTGTCTGCCCACTTGTGCAGTTACTGCTTCCTAGAGCTTGCTCACATTGCTCCCTGTGGGTGGTGTGCAGGTGCTAGGAAGGAGCCAGCCGGGAATGGGGAGCGCAGTGCTGGGGCCTGCAGCCCACGGGCTGCGGCTGCACCCTCAGGTAGCTCAGACTAGCCTCAAGTGTCACATACAAGCACCTTGGCCCCTGGGGGATAGTGGCAAGTGAGTCAGCAGCTCTGAGGTCTGTGGCTTCTGCTGCACCTGTTCCTCATGGCTTCTGGAAGCTGCTGCCCAGTGAACACATCAGTTCTCAGGCTATCCCTGCTCTGTAGTCTGGGGTCTAGATGGCTCTTAACAAGACCCTCTCTGACCTGGTTTGTCAACACTGGCCAGCTCAGGGTGGGGTTGCTCAGGATTGCTCTTGAAGGCAGTTGAGGCTCTGAATGTGTGAGGAGTTGTCAGAAGTCCACAGAATACCAGAGTCTCATAGTTAAGTACATTGTTTGTGATCTGCTCTGCATGTTTTCTTCTAGAAAGCACAGGATAGGAGATGAGAGTAAAAACTGCTGTCCTCACTGTGTATAGCTTGTAAGCTGTGGAACCAAAATGCATGTTCCTGTTTTGGTGTGAACCCCAGTATAAGAGAACCCTCCTAGTCACACCTGGCTCCTACCTCTGCCCCCATGCCACCAGTGGGATATTCCTTCATCCGAGGAAGTGGGTGCACACCTTAGCCAAGGCTTTCCATCAGGCCCAGTGTACGCTGACCAAGCACTGAGCCCCTCCCTGCTCTCGTGGCTGCCAAGCCTCCCTGCCCTCCATTGCAGCTGACATGAGGGAAAAACATCTAAGCACAACAGACAGCAGATACCTGAGGGGGCGAGTCTGAGACTGCAGTCAGCCACAAGTGTCCACACAGCATTGCTGGGGAGTGGAATAGCAGAGGCCTTGTTCTGTGTTCCCCAACCCTGCCTGCCCAGCAAACTTACTCCCACTGGCGTCCCTATAATCAATCCTAAATGTGAAAGGGGCCGCCAGACTAATTAGCACTGTTTTCCAGGATATGTTTCATATGTACACAGGTCCCTACAATATTTGCCTTTAGACATTGTCCCTTATGGGAAAGACAAGAGAGGGGGCACAGGGTCCTTTCCTACTGTGTAACCTCTAGTGTAAGCGTAGTGAGGAGCCAGGGGTTCATGGGGAAGCTCAGGGTACTGGCCGGTGTTGGCTGCCGTGGAAGATTGTTCGATAAATAAAACACTGATTGGCCAGTAGCCAGGCAGGAAGTATAGACGGGACTAGAGAGAGGAAAAAGGAAAGGACAGGAAGGCAGGAGGGGAGACACCAGCTGCCATCCAGGGAGCATCATGTAGAGGCAACAGGTAAAGCCACGGAACACATGGCAACATATAGATTAACAAAATTGGGCTTAGTATAAGAGTAAGAGCTAGACAATGGTAGGCCTGAGCTGATGGCCAAGCAGTTTAAATAATATAAAAGTCAGTGTGTTTATTTTATAAGTGGGCTCCGGGACTGGTGGGGTTTGGCGGGAGCTGGAAAGAAACTCTCCAGCTACAGTTGGCAAACCAGATCAGATCAGAGAGGGTCTTATTAAGAGCCATCTAGACCCCAGCCTACAGGGGAGGGGACAGTGAGAACTCCTGATGTATTCATCGGGCCAACAGCTTTCAGAAGCCATGAAGAGCAGGTGCAGTAGGGGCCACAGATCTCAGACAGAGCTGATGACCCACCTGCCACTATAAACCAGCAACTGTGCTCAGTGCTACAGGAAACTTAGGAATGGCAACCAAGCCTCAGTTCCCCACAGCCTAGTGCAGATCCTGACCCCAGTGTGAGATGCTGGGAGCTAGAGGTCAGGGACATAGGCACTGGTTAGGTGTCTGTAGCTCAGTGGAGACCTCTTGTGTATCTTGTCATGGAATACATGGATATCCCAGGAGAGGAGGGAGGCTAGATAGTGTGAAGGGCAGAGCATGCCAAAGACAGGGGAACTAGGAGACAGCTGGGTGAACAGCATGGAGAGGATGGGCTCAAAAAGGCAGCATGTAGCAGAGAAGGAAACAGGGAGGAGGCACATGCATGAAGGATCTGTCTGAATCCCAGAGCTTCAGGGGTGGACTCAGCCTGCAGCCAGAGCTGTGATCCCTGACCACGTGTTGAAAGAAGCTTGATGTGGTGCTCCAGAGAGACCAGCTGGAAGTTCAGTTCTGACCACATTGGGCAGGTACCAAGAGCTGGGGTACTTCAACCAGCAGGACAGTAGAGGAGCTCCTGAAGGAGTGGAACAGGATGCCAAGGTGGCTTAGAGGGTTGAGCACAGAGCCTCAGGCCAGGTTCAGAATCAGATGATAAGGAAGCTAGACACTACTGAACTAGCCATGTTTTACTGATGGCCAGTGGAAAGTAAGGAAGCCGTCACTCAAATGCTTCTTTTGAGGAGGCATTTAGAATAAGGCTCTAGGACACACACCTCTGCGTGTCTTAGGGGAAGATGGTTGTGACTCGAAGCAGATACTTGCTTATGCTTACTAAATGTAATCATCCCCAGCCAAGCACTACAGAACAGTGAATTATCTAAAAGTCTCCAATGCCAGGAAAAATAGCTCTGTTCTAAGGCCATTTCCACTTGGTACTGTTCATTGTGATATACATGAGCCTCCCATACAAGCATCACAGACCAGAGAGTGAGACACGGGCCACAGGATTGCAGGGTTGGCAGGCTGGTGTCTCTGGTCAAGAGTAGAATAACTGAGTTCTGTATGTCTACCACATGAGGGACCTAGCAATGAGAGCTGGCCATCATGTCACGCCGTCAGGCTGCATGCCAGTGGCAGGCCTAGGAGACTGGCTAGGGCTTCAGGGTAAGACCCACAAGTGTGTCCCTGGGGCAGTCATGCAGATGACAGGCAAGCTGCACTCAAAAGTAGAATCTAGATCCGCAGTACCAAGAGCAGGTCACCCAGTGGGCCTGGCTCTGCGGTGTCCCTGTGGAGGTGCACAGCAGCTAGTGAGGGCTCTGGGCAAGTGGGGTGGAGTACAGCTGATTCTCTCCCATCTTCATAATCATCCTTGTCACAGACAATTCCATTTGAATCTCAGACATCCTTCTCTCTGACATGTAGGTTCCCCTCAATGAAATCCTGTGCCTTTGGAATGCCCAGACCATTTCTTGCCCTTTGTCATAGTTAAAATGTGATACTGTGCGTGTGTGTGAGCGCATGTGCATGCGTGCGTGTGTCCTTGCTGAAGTATTGACTCTCAGTGCTAGATACTTAAGTAACAATAGAGAACTTGGCTTTCACCCTAGGCCTGTTGTTCCTCATACATTTGCTCTTCTGACCCCCCACACACAAACTCCCCAGAAAAGAGTCTTTGCTAAACCATCAGAAAATAGGAATCACTAGTTTTATCAAGGGTTCTTTAAAAATCTCCCTGATGAACAAAAGTTGAACAGAGCCCCACTCTGCCCTGCACCCTTTGATGAGGGTTGATAGACACTGTTGGCCGATTTGGCAGGTACGTACTAGGCAGCCAGCTGTGGATAATGGTGGTCTGCAGGGAGCTCCACTTCCAGAGGAGACACTGAATAGCCAAGTGTACAGATGTCAAGGCATCTGTGCTGTGGTTTGGGTGTCTCCAAGGATCAGTATGACTGCTAGTAGCCAGTTCAGAGTAGTTCTGCTCACAGCCACATTGAAAGTCCTGACAGTATTGTGCATGCTGCATATTAAACAGGCTGCATGGAGCCCTCTGTGAATTCCTGGCCATACTCAGGATGCAATCCACTGTGCACAGGCAGGCATGAGGACTCCGAGGGCCTTCCACAGAGGGTGGGGTACGGATGGTGACAGAGACAACCATTCCTGTGAGAAATGTTCTGAAAGCTAGCATGTGTTCATACTCCTGTGACATATCAGGGTTCACTGCCCCGTATCATTTTCAGCCCTGGGCTAGAAGATCGAGGAGGAGGACATAAAATGAGATGTTTAAAAGGGTGTTCATGCATGAGTTTGGCCTCTTGTCGTGTTCAGATTCCTGTGCTGTAAGATACAAATATGGAAAGGCTCAGCAAAAGTGGAGAGCAGCTGTGCGTGTGTGTGGTATGTGTAGCAAACTAAGGTGGCTCCAGCTGAGGCCCTACCACTTCCTGTCAGACTGTTGCCACATTACACATAGGTACCATGTGAGCTTTCACACACTCACGTGCACATTTCACTTAAAAAAAAAATAGCTTCTACCCACACACGGCCATCTGTGACTTGTGTCTGGTTCCCTCCTTCCTCTGCCCAATTGCTGTCCCCACTGGCTAGTATGACATTCACCATGAAGGTGCTGCACCTTTATAAGGGCTCCCCACTTGACTAGGACCAGTCTATCTGGAATGCAGGGCACCGGGGACATGCTTCTTGCTGGCTGGCTGCCTTCCAGCCTGGTTAGTATCCTGTCCAGTCTAGCCCGAGAAAGTCCCCAATCACCCCCTAGGGCGTTTCCACCAAAGACATGCCTGCAGAGATAGCACCTGTGGGGCTAACACTGGGCAGCAAGGTCCTGCCAGGGTGTGTCCCATGAATGGTGACTATTAGTCTCCTAGTTAGGCCAGTGCTGTCCCATAGAAGACAAAAGTGGCCTGAGTGACGTCTGGCCTCTGCATTCGGGTGAGTCACATCCTTGGAGGAGGAGAAGCAGGCTCCCCTTCTCAGCTTCTCCTGCGCAGGCTTTGGTCACTGGCCCATTAAGACTCATATCAGTCTGCATTGCAGATCTGCACTCAAACCCTTTTACCACACAGCTTGGGAGGTCCCTCTGAGCTATGTTAGGGTGCTGTGGCTCACTTGGGAAAGCTGAATTTGAGCTTAGTGTCTAGACTCGAGTTGAGACTACTGCACAGGGCCTGTGTTGTCCTCCATTATAGACCAAGTTGTCCTTTAACCTTTTTGCAAAAGGAATCATAATTTTTAGTCCTGTTGTGACTTTTTTTTCCCCCAAAACTCTCAAAACTTACCCATCCCATTCTGAAGGTTTTGCAGCTTCATGGGAGAGATCTGCAAACACAAGTGACCATTTGATCACAGATCCACACTTGAGGTCCTGCTTTATCACCAACAGTTCTGACACTGAGCTAGAGATCTTTTTTGCCAGGCAGGTAGGGCCTGGGTTGCCACTGTCACATGGAGAAGATAGACCTCAGATCCTCAGAAAAGAGGATAACAACTCACAGGAGCAGGTCTGAGGAACAGCATCTGCAGGCCCTAGGGCTGAGTGCATGGCGTGTGAGTGCTAGACCAATCTTCTGGGCCTGGAAGAGGATCAGGCAGAGACCCAGGAAAGACATTCTCTGCCAGAGGAGGGAGCTGAAGCCACATGCAAATGATTCCCTTGCTGTGGAAGATGAGACTGTTGGCAGAGGAGTCAGTGGTGAGAGGGAGAGTCCTCAGGAAGCAGTTTGTGTTTCTGGGTATGGAGTCAGACACCGACAGCTGAGGATCCCTATCTTCCATGGGAGTAAGAGAAAAGCAGGGTCTGACTTGAAGCGGGTAGGGATATGAGGAAATTCTCAGGCCTAAACCAGCTAGTTCTGTGGCCATAGACTCACGAAGAGCCCATGGGCCTGGACATGTGCTGTTACAGGGATTGACAGCCTGGGGCCAACCTAGGTCTGATACCCCTAAATCAAGGAGATGCAAGGAGAAAGGGCAGAAGAAAACCCAGCCCCTTTTGGGCACAGTTGTAGCAGAGTTTCCTGATAAAACTCAACTGGAAACTCTTAAGTGTGCAGCTAAAGCCCAGAAGAGGAGCTGCTGCAAACCTGTTGCTGGTATTTGGCAATGGGGTGTGACAGGGAGCCTGGCTTTGCCTCCCCTCCTGAGAAGGAGCAATGCTTACAGTGGACAGCTGACCCAATGCACGGAGCATCAGGCTGAGGCATGACCTCATAGGAGAAATGTATGGATTCCCGGATTTGGAAGAGGGTGTAAGTGGTTCTTCCCAGGAGCTTTGCTTTGATGGGAGAAAACAGAGGGTAGCATCTGCTTGATGGAGGACTTCAAAGATAAAAAGAAGACTCATCTACTACCAGCCCATGAGAAGCAGATGACATATGAGCTCCTCTGATTGGCCTTAAGTGCCCACAAGAATCTCTTCCTGAATCCCAGCTTAGAAAACACAGCTGGCCAGGCCTTGCCTACACCATAAAAATGAGATGCCCGGTAGGCCCACCCTAGAAACAAGCATCATCAGGACTACTTGTTAGCCTCATTTCAAGTCAGCCATTGGCAAGGCTGTACTCCGCAGCAGAGTATGTAGTGGCATTGCCAGTGAAGGGGTACCCTGCAGAACCAGCCCCATGTAGCTTTCATTGGGCCTTTGAAACCTCCTGGAAATATGTCATTCAGCCCACTTGGTTGTTAGGCAGGCCCACCCTAAGTGTGTGTTAGAAACTGCGACCATCCCTCTACCCAGCTCTGTTTCTCATAGAGCTTTGTGCCTCCCCCGACGGTCTGTGCTGCACTGACTTTGTGATTTCCACATATTGTCTGTCTGCATTATATAATGTTGGGGGCGAGGATTTTTCACTGATAGATTCCAGGTTTCCAGAACAGTAATTGGCACTTTCCAGATTGCTCAATAAATAGCTTTAAATACAGGAATAACCACACTGTTTTGCTCCTGTGGCTCTGGAGAAGTGTATGGGGGTGAGTACCACGGTACCTCCAGTATTCTTTCTGTTCAGAGTTGCTTTGATTACTCGGCGCCTTTGTGTTTCCAGCTCAATTTCCAGATTGCATAAGGAATGTTATTGGAATTTTGATAGGGACTGCATTAAGTCTAAGATGGCTTTCAATAATACGGTCATTTTCACAGTACTGTTTCCCAATCCATGAGTGTGGGAGGTCCATTTTCTAGGGTGTGTTTGTTTGTTTTTTTAAATATTGTATACTTTTCGTTATAGAAGTATCTCACATCTTAAGTTTATTTCTATTTTTATTTTTCAACAGGCTTATGAGTAGACTGTTTTTTCTCAGCAAATTTGTTAATGTATATTTCAAAGTATTGATTTTTGTGTTAATTTTTGTTTCCTGTTTTGCCGATAGTGTTTATCAGATCTAAGAATTTTTTTTGGTAGAGTCTTTAGAATTTTTAAAGCATAGAATAGTATTATAGGCATAGGGATAACTTGACTTACTCCGTTGCTATTTGTACCTTCTGCATTTCTTTCTTCTCTTGTTGCTCTGGCTAAGATTCTGCACACTGGTCTGAATGAGTGGTGGTGCCCCTGTGGGGCTGTTAGGCATAGGCTTTATTGTGTTGACATTGTTACCCTACTGTTCCAGCTTTTTCTACACTTCTGTTAGGATGTGAGGTTGAATTTTGCTGAATGTGATTTCTCTGCTATATTACACTTTCCAGCTTATCTACACTGAAACTTCCTTGGTTGCCTGAAAGGAATCTGACTGGGTTGTGATGTATGATCTTTTTAATGTGCGGTTGAACTAAGTTTATGCTTTTCCCCCGGTATTTTGCATTCATATTTGTTCATCAAGGAGATATCCCTGCAATGTTTCCTTTTTGTCGTGCCTTACTTACCCAGTTTTGGTGTGAGACCAGTATGGTACTGGCACAGACAGACAGACAAAACCGTGGAGTGGAATGAACAGGCATCACACATTTTTGTACGTGTGAAATCTGGAAACAATAAGAACGGGATAGGACAGGGAAACGGTTAGGGAAGAGGAAGGGGACCACTGGTGAAGTGGAGGGGTGAGTGTGGATGATGGGCAGATGTGACTTAACCTTAAACCTTAGATGCCATATGAAACCCACAGTTGATAAGCACTTGTGGTAAACAAAGGAGTATCACCACTGTCAGGACAGGGTTGGCATCTTGAGATGTGTGGAACTACTCTCCCTGTGCTCCAGCCTTTCCATCCCCAGAACAGAGCCGTCATTCATGAAGTGTTCTCTCTACCTGTAGCATTAGAAAAAATCCTTAAACACAGTTGTCTTCACAGATTGACCCCCTGCCTGGAGTGCAGGCTCATCGTAAGATCCCAAGTGTCCAAATGCAGTTTGATCCTGCCTCTGTTCTGAAGGGAACACATAGAAGCTTCATCACTGAGGATGAGCCCTCTCTGTTCTGTGCCCTTTTTCTTGGGGACTGCTGAAAGGCCACCATATTCCTCCGTTCCGGTTTTCGTGTCAGCTTTCATGGGGAAATAGTTTCCAGAAAAGGGAAAGAAAAAGCAGTTGAGAAAGATTTCAGAGCAGCTGGCACAGGCAGAGAGCAGACATGTGGCCAGCTCAGATGGCAGTTGGCCCCATGTCCATTCTCCATACTCCTGCTGGGAGGGAGACCTGGAGTGCCAGGGTGGTCTGCTCAGCCACTGCACTGAGCATTGCGTGTGGGAGGCAAGTCCGAGGCACTGGTGAAGAAGCAAGCTGGCACAATGGCTGAAGATGGAGAGTTGTGGCTGGGGACTTTGGGGGTCACAGAGGCTGTTAGCATGGGGACCGTGCTGCACACAACAGAGCACGTGGCCTAGGGTGCCCTGCATATACATACTGAACTTAAGCTGGGGAAAGTCTGGTACAAGGGAAGCCTAAGAGAGCTGAGGAACCAGGGTTCTAGAAGAACCTCTACAGCCTTCTGGGGAGCCTTGTGAGCGTGCACTCTTGGCACACACCGTGCTCCAACGTGATGAGAATGTGTGTTTTGGGTATTGTCTTAAGTGATGACACTAACACTGTGTCTGTGCTGCAGCCATGGCCCCGTATCTGAGGGTCTCTCTTCTGTCCTTGCTTCCCATCCACAAAGGGCCCTGGGCACTGTCTTAGTTAGGGTTTCTGTTGCTGTGAAGAGACACCATAATCCCAGCAACTCTTATAAAGGAAAAACGTTTAATTGGGGTGGCTTACAGTTCAGAGATTTACTTTGCATTCTCATCATGGTGCAGCATGGAGCCGTGCAGCAGACACGGTGCTGGAGAAGGAGCCAGTAGTCCTGCATCTTAAGTTGCAGGCAACAGGAAGTGGTCTGAGACACTGGGCGTGGTTTGAGCATATGTGCCTTCACAGTGGCACACTTCCTCCAACAAGGCCAGCAAAGTCACACCTCCTAATTAGTAGTGCTACTCCCTTTGGGGGCCATTTTCTTTCATACCACCACAGGCCCCGTGTAACCAGACATCAGTCCCTGTTGGAAACATTGCCATCCCATCTGCTGGTGGGGGCATAAACTTAAACTCAGGTCTTCATGCTTACACAACACACACTGTCCACTGAATCATCTCCCCAGTCTGTGTGTGTGTGTGTGTGTGTCTGTCTGTCTGTCTGTCTGTGTCTACCTGTCTGCCTGCCTGCCTGCCTGCCTATCCTATGGCACATATCAAGGTCAGAGGACAACTTCAAGAAATCAGTCCTCTTTCATCAAGGGAGTTCCAGGGATTGAACTCAGGTTGACTTACAGCAAGCCCCTTTACCCATGGAGGCATCTCACCAACCCCCAATTACAGGTTTCTGTGACTGAGTCTCTGTCCCATGAGTTCTAGGCATGAGAACATGAGCACTCATGGTCTCTGTTGCCAATTCCTAACAGACTATTGTCATACAGAAAGGAGATATGTTTGGTGGGGGTGGCTGGATGGTCTACTACTCTGGTCAGTCAGCACAGGTGTTCCACATGTTTCTGGAATCACATGTGTCCACCAAACAAGCTTGCTGATCTCTTAGTCACCCCTGCTTCCTGGGCTATTTGTCTTCTGTGTCTCAAAAATGCCTGTTGCTATCTCCCACCATGGTGGACGTTTCTTTGTGTCTCTTCTCAATACTACCCATCTTAAGACTGTTTTGTAAAAGTCAGAGAATCAAGCCATCCTGTTCTTTTGGGTGAACTGAAACTCTGCTGTTGCCATGCAGAGTTTACATCCAGTCACAGTCAGCCCTCAAATTCTGTGCTAAACATTAAGTTGCCACCCAGCCTTCCTTTGGTCAGCTGTGCCCAGCAACCTTTGTTCTTGTCATTGGCTTCCGGCCGTCCTCCTAGATTCCATATGCATCTTTGCTAAACCGCCCAAAGCTAGGTTCTGTCTACACCAGCCATCTGCTTTTAGTGGGACCCGGGTCACTTCCAGCTCTTCCACTCCCTTCTCCAGACTCACTCTGTCTGGCTTGTCTTGGAGCTCCCAGCTCTCCTTCCTTGCCATCTCTTCATGTGATCTGATCGAGGGGTCCCTAAACTCCCTGTGTTCCCAGTGCCCACTTGAAAGATGTGCAGCAGGCATCCTCACCATGGACCAGCATCCTCAGCAGGGTCGGGAGGTGCCATTATTCCTGGTGAGCCAGGGCCTGGACCGCAGTGGCCTCACTGGGATCTCCAGGATGAACATATGACCTCTGTATATTTAAGAAACTGTTGTTCATTGGAAATTCTAATTTAACTAGCTCTTACATGTTTTCCTGCCAAACTGGCAGCCCAGTCCCAGCCCCTCCCAGGCTGCATGCCTCCCTCTGACTTATTTAATTTCACTGACTGGACATTTTTGTTGCTGTCATGTGTCACCCACATTGGAGCTGGGCCACACTGCACTCAGGCGATTTCTTCCCCCATTATCCCTCATTTCCTGTCTTCCTGCAGGACATTCTTACTGTGTCTCAGGAGTATCCTGTGGGTTTTCTCTAGGAAAAGGGCAGGCGTGGACAACATCCCACTTTGTTTTGGGGGAGATACTTTTGTTCCGCCCTGTTGTTAATGACAGCTTTGCTGGGCATATGATTCAGGGTAGCCAGTGTCTCCTCTTGGCACGTGGAGATCTCAAGCTGCTCCCTTGGCTTCCCTTGCTGTTGGAAAGCTGTATATGCCCCAACTGTGGAGTGACCTGCTCTCCCTAGCTACTTTGACGATCCTGAGTCGGCCTTGGATGTTCTGAGGTTTGTTTCCAGCGTACCTTTAGATTTCTGGTTCTGGCTGTCCCTGCAGGGCTCTTCCCTGCCTGAGCCTGGGATTTCCCAGCTCTGGAGAGTCCATGGTCATTTGTTGTGGGATATTTGATCACACTGTGACACTCCGAGACTGTTAATAAAGTTAACCGTGAATCAGGATGGAGCCAGTGACTAGCTGACTGGAATTAGCCTAGAGAAGCCAGGAATTTGGATAGAGAAGATGAAAGGGAAGGAAAGGGCCAGACTAGAGTTTGACGCTTCTTTTGGGTTTGAGATGAGGGAAGAGATGCATCTCTTGCTCCGCCTCAGGCCAAAAAGCAAGGTCAGCTGGTTGCTTCTCTGATCTAGAAGGTTTTCACCCTCACATCTGACTTCTGAGTCTGTTGGTCAATAGAGCGATAGAGACTTAGTTTAAACCTACATATCTCAGCCGCAGCAGAAGACATCAGTCATTGCTTCCTCCGGTGCTCATCCCTAGGAGCTGTGGACTTTGCTGGGGCCCCTTTCCCGAGCACCATCGGGCTTCTGCGGTGCCTCATCCCTTCAGCTACAGCGTCAGCGTTTGGACCTCCCAGCTCACCGTCTTATGTTCTGGTCGTTGCTGTTATACACAGGGCTAGCACTGGCTCCCCCAGTCTGCCAGGCCAGGTTCAGTGACCTCTTTCTTTCGCCATTGAAAACACATCCAACAGGTATAACTGCAGTCTTTGATAATCCAGATGGACATTTTATTTGGGGAGGGGAGGGGGTGTCAGTGACAGTGCCTGAGTTCCCACACAGGAACTGATCAGAAACTTCCCCTATTGCCAGCCTCCCCACTGCATGAGACCTTGTCATAGCCTGGAAGCCAGCTCTCCTCTGGCTGTCCACAGAACTCCAGGTATGTGTGGATGTCACCAGTGCTACCCAGGGCCCTTCCTCCGCCCCACCCAGGATCTAGTGTTGTGCTTGGTCCTTCTGCACCCCTCGGTCTCCTGCCTATGCCACTTCCCATTGCGTTTCCTGGCTCTGATGACCTCAGGACATTCTGGTCAAGATTTTTCTGGAATGTCTCCCAGTTTATGTTGGCCAGTGTGAGTATGAAATGTCCCTTACAAACTTGTATGTTTGAACTGTTAGGGAAGCTGTGTGACCTTTTGGCTGTAGGGCCCTCGGGGCATGGCTTGAGGGTCATAGTTCGTTCTCTTTTCACCTGTGCTTCTGCCTGACTGCCCGAGTGAGGGCCGGTGTGGCTGCCCCTGCCATTGAACCTCCCACTAGGATTTACTGAGCCTCCAGCCCTGAGCCAAACAAACCCTCCCTCCTCTCACAGCAGTGCGAAAGTAAGTGTGAGGTTTGCTGGTGGTGATGGGAGTGGCAGGGAGATGTTCTCGGGGCTGCACAGTGGTGTGTTCACCTCAGTCACCAGCCTCCACTTGCAGTCACTTCTGTTCCTCTGTGGGAGGTGGAGAAGCCGGAAGTTGACATCCTGGGATCATTAGCAGTTCTATCTAACTGCTAATGTCTGTCTTCTCCCCCCCCCCCCCACACACACACACTTCCTTCCTTCCTTCTGTGTTTATGCTCAGGTTATAGGTTGGGTACTGACTCCATGCTGTGTTACTCCAGTGCTCAGCCTGTCCCAGCTGTGGCTGTGGGGCAGTGTTCCAGGTGGACCCTCTGTGTCCTCTGGTGTCCCTGTAGCTTCTCCAGTCTTTTCCCGCCAGCCTGGCCTCAGCCATCATCTCTTGTTGGTGACTAGCTTGAGGGTGCCATGTTGGCTCTCCTCGCCCCGGCTCCCGATGGCATGTTGAATGCTGTCTTCAGTTAGAAGGGCACGCTCCCTGCGATGTCATTGGCAGTGCTCACATGCAGCCAGAGGGCTGCAGTGACTGGCCAGATGCCCTGGATCTCTCCAGTCAGGTTGAGGCCAGGGCAAATTCAGGGTGACTTTATTTTTGGCTTCCACCCAGAGCTGAGGTAAGATCAGCTTCCCCTTTAGGCCTGGCTCTAGCTCTCCCTTTTGTGTGTTCTCCCTGACCTGTAGGGAGAACAGCCTTTCTGCATAGCTGTTGTTGCAGACGTGATTCTGCCCTAGGGCCTGCTGCCTACTTACTACCCTGTTGTTAGCTATTTCATCTGTGAGAGACCTACTCACTTCCCTCCATGCGCCGCCATCTTCCATGTGTGTGAGAAAAGCAGGATTGGAGATCTTGGGCATTACAAGGCCAGGTCATACAAGTGTAGCTTCAGCAACTAACCATTCTTTCTCTGCTCTGAGTGATACACAGCGATGACAGCAAGCTGACGTTCTCTATGCAGCCTCCTCCTGGGTCTGTCCTCCTGGGAAGCCATAAATACAATCCATTGAACCCTAAGGAGGAAAAAAAAAATATGGAGTCATGTTGGCTTTTTAGAGTTACTGTGTCTTCCCTACAGATTACTGTATCTTGGGGAGCGAAGTGCTGTCTCTGGACACCCATTAACAGATACAGAGATCACACATAGATTAACACATACACAGATTATATGCTGTCCATCGCCATCATAATATATCTGTTTCTCTCTTACAGCTTGAGCCTCTGCCAGAAAAGGTTCTGCAGCAGAGACCCAATGCCAATGCTGTCCACTCCATGGAGAAAGTGATGGACATCCACAGTAAGTGGCTGGCCAGGTGATCCTGGGGACCCAGGGCAGGAACACAAGGCCTCTCTTTCCCTGGCATTTGATAAGCTAGTAGAGACTCCCAGAACTAGTTCCTGCTGTACTGGGGTTCGAAAGAATCTGGACACCAGTGGTCTCAAGTTACTTAGTTCAGATGCCCAGAATCAGGGTGCCTTGGACTGTAAGTCTGTGTCCTGAACCAGAGGTACCCCACCTAGGGTAGAACCCATCTCCCATTCAAGCAGAAAGTCCCAGGGCTAGGCAGCATGCACACAGCTGGGCACCCACGCAACACCCTGCCCCAGGTACACCTGCCCCTCTTTGCCTGGGCTCTGATCTGCCCATCCTGGTACAAAAGCTTATATAGAGGATGCACACCGGAAGGCTTCTACTAGTCCGCATGGGGCCATTTAGTTCTGGCCTCACAGCTGTTTCTACTGATGCCCCTGACCCTACAAAGCTGCTCAAGCAGGGCCCCTGTGCTGGATCTGGGTGTGGTAGATCCCCAGCATCTACAAGACTGCAGGTAGGAAACTCCAGAGTCCAGTGCTATCAGGTCTGCATGCGCCTGCTCCCAGAATTTCTGGTTGCCCACAGCAAGGCAGAGTCCCGTGAATGTGGAGAGCCAGGCCCCATAACAGTCCCAACCCCATGTCCAGTGACCTGTGCTGCACATAAGTGTTTGTGAGCTATCACCAGGCAGTGCTCTTCAGAGAGGCACTTTTCCGGCACAAGTGAAAGTCTTCCTAGGGCCCCCCCAGGGACCTGGGAGCCAAGCCAGCCACCTGCAGAAGGGAAAGTCACTGAGTGCTCCCCTCCCTCAGGCAAGTACTGGCGCAGCCTGCAGCGCGTGTCCTCCACGGTGGGGCACTCTCTGATTGAGGCGCAGAAGTGTGAGAACGAGGAGGCTGAGACAGTCACCGCCATGGCCTCACTGTCTGTAGGCGTGAAACCTGCTGAGAAGAGGTAAGCCCTGCCCATACCCTCCCCAAGTAAGGCCTGCTGGGTACACCTGTGCATGAGGACCTGGCGGAATCTTACTGTGTGCACCCAGCCTTGTGCCAGGCTAGCCCTTCGTTGACAGGACAGATGGTGGACATGCCCACTGACTCCACAAACTAAAACTGTCCACCAAGGAAGAGCTTGACCCTTGGTGGGACGGAGATCTCGACAGCTCTGTGGGAAAGGGAGCCTGATTGCACAGGGCCTCCCCCACTGTGCACCCTGCCTGACCCCCTTCTCTCCTCCACAGGTCGGAGGAGGAGCCTATGGAGGAGGAGCCACCACTGTAGCCCAAGCTGCTGTTCTCTCCTTTGTTTGTCTGTCTTGAAGCTCAGCCAAGAAACTTTCCCGTGTCACTCCTGCGTCCTGCCTTGGTGCTCTCTCTGAGTGCAAAGGGACACCAGGCGTGCGGCAGCAGCAACGGGAGGCCTTTCCGCCGCCCTGGACCACAGGTCTGGAGACGCACATGAACACCAGGTGTGGCAGATCACATGGAACACAGGACAGCGTGCAACACACAGGCACACAGACACGCGGAAAGCCAAGCGCACGCTGGTGGGGTCCCCCAGGGAAGCCCACGAAGGAAGAAGCCTGTGGCAGCTTAGGCAGAGTTGCTGAATGGAGTTGACATGAGGAAAATGAAAATCAAAGATCTAATAATACAGAAAAAACTTGATTGAAACTGGTGCTTACTTACCGTTTGATTCTTACCCACAATCCCACATTCTCCGTGTAAACCACTCAACTCATCTTGTAGCTTTTTTTTTTAAACAGAGAGTTTTCTATGGCTCTGGCCTGCCTTGTGAACCTTAGTGGGGTGCTGTGGGGGTTCACAGCTTAGTGACAGAGTTGAAAGAAACTTTAAAGAAAAAAAGAAACTGGACAGAACAGAAATGTGAGCCTGGGAGTCAGCTGGAGCTTCTCGAAGCCATCGGAAGATGCGAGTTTGTGCCTTTTTTTATTGCTCTGATGGATTTTTTTGTGGCTGGGTTTTCTGAAGTCTGAGGAACAATGCCTTAAGAAAAAAAAAAAAAAAAAACCACCAAGAATTGGTGTGACAGTGTCCTGCGGCTGGCTGAGCTGTGATGCTGGCCTGGCATTACAAGAGTAGGCACCAGCCACTGTCCCCGGGCCACAGTGCAGCCAGCCTTGCTTGGTTTGATCGCTGTTTAAGGAAGATGAGGTAGTTCCAGAAAGCAGCGGACTGCCAGCAGTTTTGAAGTCCAACATGTTTTCAACGGATCCAAAGTGTTCTTTTCTCATCCGTCACGTAGCAGTGGAGCATCTCCATTCGGTTGTGAAGCATGTCGTAGGCACACTGCAGTGTTACGATCGGAATGCTTTTCATTAAAAGCAGGTAGCATGAAGTATTGCTTAAATTTTAGGTATAAATAAATATATATATGTATAATATATATTCCACTGTATTCCAAGCTAAGAAACTTGATTCTTATGAGATCTTGATAAAATATTTATAATGCATTTATAGACAAAGTATATATAAATATATATAATAAATCCAGACCGCAGAGGTCCTGGCAGGTGAAAGACATGTGTGTTAGCTCTGAGGTGCTGAGGGCTGGGGTCTGGATTGAAGCCCAAGGAATTTTGAGCTCCAGATTGGCCAGCTTCCAGATCGCCAACATGTTCACCCCTGGGCAACTTCCCTACCAGTTTGTACTTTAATTTTAATTATTTTCTAACAAAGCCTCTGCCCTCTCCAAGCCTCCATGCACATATGTACCTGATGAGTTTTTATAGCAAAGGATATAAACTTGCTGTTGATTTTTGTATGAATTTTTTCACAAAAGATCCTGAAGAAAACATTGTTTTGTGGATTTTACATTTTTTCCCCCTCACCATTCAGCAGTTTTCTGAAGGTGGTAATGTCTAAAACTTTTTCTTTCTAAATTCTTACTTGTACATTTTTTTTTATAGCTCTGAAGGTTGTTTTTATGGTTTGGTTCTGTTTCTTTTTGTACAGCAAGCAGAGCTCTGCTGTGCGCAGGACCGCTGCTGTCACACTTGGTTTTCAGAGGGAACCTCTCGGGAATGGCTAGCAGGTCTGCGAGGTACCCTTGCCTTGTCTTTTCAGGCTCCCCCCAGGAGCCGCACAGCCAGGGGCTTCTGTCTTGCAACACTAGTAGTATTACAAGGGTGGGCAGGCCATGTGAGCCGTGAGGGCGGTCGGCATTAATGAGTGTGGACTTGTAACCACTCCGTCAGGATAGAACTCCAGCTCTAGTTCCCAAAGACCTTTGAAGCATGTCCACAGTGCCTGGCTTGGAGCCTGGCCCTGCACCTGTTCAGGGGTTCCTGCTGCAGCCTCATAGCCTAGACTCTGGCTGCAGCCACAGCCCTGGGTTTGGCGCCTGTGGCTGCTGACCCGAGGACCTTGTCACTTGAGCCTGTAGGAGCACAGGGTCCTGAGGGACAGTCAGTCTTTGTCTTTTCTTTTTTTTTTCTATGACAACTGACTCTTTTTACTGCTAACTTCTTTTCTAGCACTTAAAGCCGCCAATTTCATTCCAAAGTGTGTGGAGTTCAGACTGGTAAGAGGAAGTTGAGATACTCAGAAGGGACACCCAGCTAAGTTTCTGAGTTAGGTGGCATTTACAGGGTAATGGGAACTGGGTCAGGCTTTTGACAGCCAGGCTGAGCACACATTCTTGGACTTTTGATGGCTGGGCTGCTGTGAGTCAGTGCAGAGCTAAGATGGTGGGCAGAGCGCAGGGTAGAGTAGTCTTGGGACATGCCTGACTCCTTCCTCCCTGCGGCTCCTCTGGCCCTTGGCAGAAGGAGCCAAGCTGAGGAAGGTCCTGCAGCCCCTCCCTGCTTGTGGCACTGCATGGTGGCAGAGGCCAGCTAGCTGCTCTTCTGGCCGCCTTGGCCCATTTTCTGCACACCCTGCCACCTGCCCTCTTGTGCCAGCCACGACTCGTGGGAGGTACACATCATCTTCCTTTTTCAGGTGATGGGTAACAAACAGGCTATTCGGTGGCCAGGGGACTGTGAGAGGGACTCACTTTGGTCCCATTAAGTCACCTTTGATTCAGGGGCCTGGCCAGGGAGCCAGCTCACTCCAGCTTCCCTGTGAGCTGAAAGCATTACCTACCATATAGCCTTTTCTTCCCTTTGAAGACACTTAGCCCTTCCCCACAGTTATCACCCAGGACAGAGGGAGGGCAAAAGGTCGGCCTTGACCTCTAGGGCAGGACCACAGCACTCCCCTGCCTGGACCTTGAACCTTCCACCTTCTCCCTTCCTTTGCAAAGGCCTTGGTGGGTGCTGGCAAGGGAGCCGGGAGCAAGCACTTTACATCCCTTTAAGGGAAGCCCGAAGACACCATGTCCTCAGGATGCTGGTGTTCACTCACCCTTGGGTCTTCCAACTGCACCCTGAGAGCCCATGCCCCACCAGCAGGTGGCTGTTCCCAAGGCCACACCCACAGGGACATCCCAGGGCTCTGGCTTCCGAGGGCCGCTTTATCAAAGTGTTTCAGTTTTTCTTTACTTTCAAATCTGTCCCCAAGAGGAAGGACCATTTTGCAGTGGTCTCCGCAGCACTGGTGATGGACTTGGTTGTGTTTCTGTCAGAACATTCCTTCTTCACTGGTCACAGCCACGTGCTCATTCCATCCTTCTTTTTGTAGACTTTGGGCCCATGTATTTTATGGGCATTGATACATATATAAATATATAGATATAAATATATAAATATATTTTTTTAAGTTTCCTACATCTGGAGGTTGCATGGACGTACGCCGGCATGTCTTTATATTGTATACAGATTTTGCACGCCAAACTTGGCAGCTCTGGGGAAGGAGAAACGATGCCTTTCTTTCCCCTCTCATGATGTTTGCAGATGCAGAAATTTTTTTCTGTACAACAAAACAAAATCTTGAAGGAGAGGAGGGGGAGTTTGAGTCTTATTGAACTTACTCTTAAGAAGTTGTACTTTTTGTTGTAAGAACAGTGAAAGGACTACTTACACATGTGTCATTAAGAAGAGTTTACCTAGCACCTTTACAGAGAGTCGATTGTATCCATGTGCAAGCTCCACATCCAGACCCTACTGCCTGTCTCTCAAGCTGGTTGAGAGGATTTTGTTCTGTTTTGTTTGTTTCCTTTTCTCTCCCTGCACAGGGCCAGGTGCACCCTGCCTGCTGTCACCGGCCTCTGGTTGAGAACCTGGGGTTCGGGTGAGTTCCCGTCTCAGCACAGCTGTGTTGACGGGTTCATTCCTTTTGGAAGACACGGGGTTGGGGTTCCACACTGAGCAATCCAGGCCTTTGTGAGCCCTGGGTCTAAGCGATACTTAGCACTGGAGGAAAACATTTCTTCCTCTCAAGGACCCGGGCATGCTCTGCACCCGGCCTTGATGGCCTCTCTGGCCTCACATTGATCAAAGTCTGCTATGGAAAGAACAGAATGCAGACAGGCCTTGTTCTGGGGGTGTGCGCTCCACTGAGGAGGCACTATTTTCCAGTCTGTAAGAATGTTAAACATGCTGTTTCCATGTATGCACAGGAGGCTGACCTCACTCAGCAAGCGCTCACTACAGAAGTGTGGTCGAAGCCATTGAAACGCTGTGACATGATGCTGGGTGGGCTCCGCAGCCACGCCACCTTCACTCTGTAACAGCCTGTTTTCTCTTTGGTTGTCTGGACCTCCCCTCGGCGGCGCTTTCTCCTCTTGGCGGGGTTGGAGGTCATGTTTGGTTTTCTCATTCTTGTTTCATTTTGTGTGGTGGGTTTCACTGACCGGCGGTGTCCTCTGGCGGTCACCTCTTTCCACCTCCCGGGTCCAGTGTTTGTACCACATCACACACTTGTCACTCTTGTGGTGTAAATAAAGACTGCGTTAATTGCCCTCCCATCTCTGTGCTCTGCTTGTGGTCTCTCTCTCAGCATGTGTGTGCCTGTAATCCTGGGGACTGACTTCTGTGCCCAGGGAATCATTGGGCCCCAGCACTTCAACTTCAGTCTTAGCTAGTTTTTTGGGTTTTTTTTTTAATTGCTGTAAAGAGACACCGTAACCATGGCAACTCCTAAAAGAAAACATTTAATTGAGGTGGTGACTTATAGTTTCAGAGGTTCAGTCCATTATCATCATGATGGGAAGCATGGCAGTGTGCAGGCAGATGTGCTGGCTACATCTTGACCAGAAGGCAGCAGGAAGTCAACTGACTGTCACACTGAAGGAAACTTGAGCAAAAGAAACCTCAGAATCTGCCCCTACAGTGACACACTTCCTCCAACAAGGCCACACCTCCTAATAGTGCCATGCCCTTAGGAGCTATTTTCTTTCACACCCCATTCCACTCCCTGGTCCCCAAAGGCTCATAGCCATATCATAATACAAAAAAAAAAAAAGTCCCCATAGTCTATAACAGTCTCAAAGTTATTTTCAAAGTCCAGAGTCTCCTCTGAGGTTCTGAGGTACATGGCAATCTCTTCACTGTAATAACCTGTAAAAAAATCAAAATCAAAAAGCAGATCACATACTTTCAACATATAATGTCACAGGATATACATTACCATTCCAAAGTGCAAGGAAGGGAACATCGTGAGGAAATACTGGACAAAAGCAAGACTGTAAACCCGCTGGGAAAACTCAAACTCTGCATCTCCATATCTGATGTCAAAATGTTCCTCAGATCTCCAACTCTTTTTCAGCTTTATTGACTACAAATACACTTCTTTCTCTTGGGCTAGTTTCACTCCCTGTTAGCAACTCTCCTAGGCAGGTATCCCATGACGCTGGCATCTCTAACATCTTGGGGACTCCAAAGCAATCTGGACTTCAACTTCACAGTTTCATGCAATGGCCTCTCTACTAGGCCTCCATTCAGGGACAACCCTGACACATACCTGGCCAAAGCAGCTTTATTCCATAACTCCTTTCTTCTAACCTTAAGTTCTGATGCTTGCTGGGGCTGGAACATGGCCCCCTTATTTAATTACATCTTCACCAGCTTTCTGTTTTACTTCACTGCCTAAGCTTGGCTGTCCTTGAACTTGCTCTGTAGACCAAGCTGCCCTCAGACTCAGATCCACTAGCCTCTGCCTTCCCAGTGCTGGAATTAAAGGTGTGCCCCACCACACCTGGCTCTAAACTTTTTTTTCATTTCTTTCCACAAGTTAGAAATTTAACTGGGTAGGATCTTGCCCTGAGGTCACCACTCCCTTTATTCCGTTTCTTAATCCATTTATCTCCTTGAACATAGAATTTAGCTCTATTCCACTTCCTGGTGCTCTTTTTCTCATCAAAATTTTCATTTTGTAACAACCTGCTCAGCTTGTGCCTTTTCCTTATAAATCTTCATTAGAGTTACCACTAATATCCGCATGACAGAGTCTATACTAGGCTGTTTTGAGATTTCTTCTGCCAACAGAATTAATCTAAAACTTCACTTTAGCCTCAGGCAGACTCTGGACATGAGCAAATTGTAGCCATTTCCCTCACCAAAGTATCACCAGAACGATCTTGAAGCACCATACTAAACTTCTCTGAAACCTCTTGAGTGAGCCCCCAACAGTTCAATTAACTCTTAGCACCTCTATCTTCCATGTTCCTACTAATATGATTTGTTAAGCAGTGCTTAAAGCATTCCACTGCTTTCATAACCCAAAATACCAAAGTTCAAATTCCTCCAAACAAGAACATGGTCAGGCCTATCACAGCAATACCCCTGCTCCTGATACCAACTTTCTTAGGGTTTTTATTACTGTAAAGAGACACCATGACCATGGCGACTCTTATAAATGAAAACATTTAATTGAGGTGGCTCGCTTACAGTTTCAGAGGTTCAGTCCATTATCATCATGACAGGGAGCATGGTGGTATGCAGGCAGATGTGCTGGAGCTGAGAGTCCTACATCTTGCAGGCCACAGATGGTATCCTCTCGTGCTTTGCCAACAAGTAGAATCCAGTGTAGTCTCATTTTCAGTTGCCAGTCATTTAAAGCATTTTGCTGTTGTCTCCCCTGACATTGTTTGCAGTCAGTGATGAACTGGGTTAGAACCAACCTCAGCAGTGAATGAGGCCCAGGGACAGGGACCAGGGCTGCATTCCACTGCTTGCTCTGAGACTCAGAGCCAGTATGCAAACTGCCAGTTCCCACCACTAACAACATGGTACCAAGTACCCCATCCCCCTCCTGGGACACACACGAGGTCCCTCTGCATGGTGACTGAGCCATCCCCACTCTCACCTATGGAGTTTGGTTTCCAGAGGAGAATTGTCTACTACCATGCTCACATCAGCCAGCCATCTAAAGTGTATGTCTTTGCTGTGATTTCAGTTTACATGCCATAGTGTGTCTACTGTCCACGCTGTGAAACAAAACACAGTCCAGATGCCCCTGGCTCCAGGTCTCCTAAGACACTGTGACAGCCTTCCCTGAAGCCTGGGAAGAGTGGTCCTACCATACACTCCTGGGATTGGCAGACCTCCTTTCCTGACTCACAGCCAAGCATTGCCACCCACAGCAAGCAACCTGGGAGAGGGCATCCCCTGGGCAAAAGTTGGGGGGAGTGGTCCTTACAGGTTTCAAATATCTCCTGGTCTTCTGATTCATTTTGATTAAAAGTCAAATGCGTGCCAGCTAGCCATTCTGAGAAGACTTTACCTATGATTGGGTAAGAAGAAACTTGGAGAGTGTTCAGAACCATTCACTATAAAGTCTACTGTAAAGCCTCCCTCAATCAGGCCCAAGCCACATCCAAGCCGTGCTGGGAAGCATGGTGAAGTCATGGAACGGGAAGGTTTGCTTCCATAGTTCCAAGAACTGTTAGCCCCAGCCCTGCAGGCAGCAAAGCTTAGGCCTACTGAAAGCTCTTGCTAAACTGTCCACTTAGGAGAGTGCCAGCCTCCCAACATGTGCTCTGCTGTTACTACCTCCATTCACCCAGGACACTAGTCCAAACAGCTAAGGAGGATTAAAGGAAGGGGCGAGTGCTTAGGGCATATCCATTTTGTTCATGTGTAGACTGAACAAAATAAACCCAAGGTTGGTAACCTGCTTGGGTGGGGGTGTGGTGGGGGATGGAAGGAGTTCCCTAGTATTAAGAAACATGTTCCCAGTCATGACCAGACAGTGGGTAGAGGCCTAGCCTGTCCTGCGGCATGAATGCGGGGTGGCCAGTAAGATTGTGAAACGGGCACCGTGAGTCGTCCTGGGGTTCTGGAGAACCACTCTTCCCTGGAGCTCATGCCAACATCAGAGTGAGTGGCTGCCTGGAATCCAAGACAGCCACACCACACCCAGCTGGGGAAGCAGTTCCAGGTAGGTGTGAATCTTCTTTCCAGGACAGAAGGAATCCAATAGTGTCCAATTGTGTGGGAGTTGGAAGTGGGACACTGGACAAAGTAAAGCAGAGACAAGATTGCTTAAAGTTGGATTTCCCCCACAGATCAGGAAGCAGGTCAGACAGGGAATTCATGGTAAAGCCTTGATCCAATGGGTTTCCATCACAGCCACATCCCAATGTGTGAGGAGGGCCCTGAACCAGAATAGGAGGGCTGCTGAGAGACGCCTGACCGCTGAAGTCAGGTCAAGCTGAGGTCTGAGGACACTTGCTCTATTGAGTGCCACAGTAGAAGCAGGGTGCAGTTGTGTGTGTGTGTGTGTGTGTGTGTGTGTGCGCGCGCGCGCCAATGCTATTCCAGCACCACCTGGTGGTGGTTCCCAGAATCACATCCTTACCCAGTTGGCTACCCACCCCTGAGTCCCCAAGCCCTGACCCCAGGAAGAAAATAATTTGAGGTAGTGCCACTTGAATGTCAGATACTCAAGCCATTCCCCAGAATCCTGAGACTCCTCTCTGGGGTCCCTTGCGTTAATCTCTTCATCTGTCGTATGGGGCAGCTGTGATCTTTCTAAGCCAGAGTCCTGGCCCCTGGCCCCAGCACTGGCTCCCACATATACTCACCCTCTTCTCTCTTCTCGCTGGCTAGCTGTGTACTGCCAGGTCCTGTCCATAGACCTGCCTCCTAGGCCCACGGCCAAGGGAGCAGAATGCAAACACACAACACCCCGAGTCAGTAACTTCACCAGGATGCTGAGAGGGAAAATGGCTTGAGTTCACAGTGGAGACAGGTAGGGGCAGGTGGAGAGAGGGCAAGGAACATGGAATGGACAGCAAGAAGAGCCATCCAAGCAGTGGGCATGGTTGGGGGTAGGGACTGAGGAAGTGGGGTGGGGACCCTGCAGATGAGCTGACTATGACTGCAATTCATCCTCTGAAGGGACCCAGCACCCACAGACCCTAGAGAGCTGCCTATGGACTTGGGGCCCTTCCATCTGGAAGTTGTAAAGCAGCTAAGCACAGCTGCAGTTGCTCAGCAGGGTATAGCCTGCAGGAGACACCTGCCCAGCCTCTGGACTGGTCTTCTGACAGACTGAGCAGAAGTGAGAGAAGGGGTGGAACTCAGGGTGGTAGCCCGCTGCAGTATGGGAAAGGGCTAAGTGGCTAAGGCTGACAGGGCTTCCTGGGGGCCAGTCTGGTGAGGCTGACAGTGCCAGCTTTGGAGCCTCTGACTGGTCTGCAATGGCCCCCGTCTCTCCAACTGGAGATGGTAGCAGATACTGGACACAGGAGTCTAGAGACAGAGGGGCAGACTAGACTTGACTAGAAATGCACATCAGTGTCTCAGGCTAGGTGTCCATCTTGGCCACAAAGCTGGGTGAGTGAAAGGGTGGAGCAGTGAGTGGCAAGCTGAGAGAAGGTGCTGCATCCCCAGATGAGCTAGCTGAGGAGATACAGGAGGGGCAGCCCGTGATGTAAGGAAAGCACAGCTTGTGGGACTCTAGGGCAGCAATCCTAGGAAGATAGCAGTCCATGGCTAAAGCGCAGATTAGGTCAGGAGCAGGGAAGTCTCTCTCCTATGGCCAGGAGAGTGAGCCTGCAGCACATACCTGAACATATCCTTCCCCATCCATCCTAACACCTGCATGTAGATACCCTCATAGGCACAGCACCGGGAACCACTCCCACCCCAGAAGGAAGCAGGCTCTCACTTGCCAGGAACCCACAGCTCTGAAATTTCCAACTGATGACTGGAGGCAGACATTACTCTTTATACAGGAAGAGATGGATGTTCCCAGAAGCAAGGACAAGCGCTGGAGGTAGTTCCAGGTGACAGCACTCGCACTGTGTTGCTGGCAGGACCTGCTGTGAACTGACTTCTGGTCCCACTCTAGTATCTCCCGCACTACAGTCACATGTGAGCCCTGCTGGGAGAGATGTGCCCTTGCCCAACTACTGCCCAATGAAACATGGGGGCATTGTTTCACAGACCCCTCCACAAGGCCTCCATACCTGTCTCTGTGCCATTCTGTTCACATTCTATTTTTATCTTTTTCCATTGAACATCATCTCCGTGTAACAAATAGCATTTTCTTTCCTACCTTTTTCTTTCCTAACAACATCATAGGGGTCTGGAGAGAGGACTCTGTGCTTAAGAGCACACACTGCTCTTGCAGAGGACCCAAGCCCAGTTCCTAGTATCCACATCAGTTGGCTGGAAACTACCTGTAACTCCAGCTCCGTGAGATCCAACCCCCGACACCTTCTGCTGGCCTCAGGCACTGGATGTGCACATACCTTCACAGAGACACACATGAGTACACATTATTAAAAATAATTAAAAAATATTTTAAGATGTTAGAAACAAAACTGAGTATTGACAGTTTAAAACCCTCAGCTTCAGAGAGTAGCATTTTCTATTTATTTGCTTACATGCTTAGAACCTATTTTTAAAAAAAAAAAACAAATACCACCAATATCACTACATTTAAAGAAATTAACAGAGAAGAGGAGTAAGATGGAGTCACACAAAACAAATGACTAACAAGTAAAGCCAGTGGAATTGGAAATTATAGGTCTTCCCCCACTCGAAAGCCCAGGCTCAGATGCTTCACGCAAACTTCTACCCTCACACTCAGGAGCAGAAAGCCAGCTGACACCATAGGCCACTCTCCTGCATGCACTGTGCTGGGCACTTCCCTAGTCACCAAGAAGCTATGTAAGGGTAGCAGGACCCTTCCTGGCTCACTGTATGAGAGGGTGCAGTCCTCCATAGAAGGGAAGGTGTGGTGGCTGGATTGACTGGGTCTGTGGCAGCAGACATGTAAGGCTGCTTGTTCACATCTCAGTGGATGAGGAAACAGATCTGTCTGGAAACAGGGCCAAAACTAACCCTCAAAGCCCACCTTTCCCCCACTGACCTACTTTCTCTAGCAAGACCTCACCTCTTAAAGGCTCCACAACTTTCCAAAACAACACTACCTGCTGGGAAACAAGTGTCCAAACAGCTGTGGGGGGGTGTTTCACATTCAAATCACAACACACCATTAGACCTTGAACAAGATGTTAGTGCATTGAATCCATCAAGATACAGAAATACAGAACCATCCCACGGTGAGGTAGGCTTTATCCCAAGAATGTAAACTTAGTTTAACACTTGAATATTAATATCTAACAATATGTTATCCAACAGATGGTCTGAGCAAGGTTACAGGATATGAAACCAGAAAGTAAAATAGGCATGAGGCCACTGGGGTAATGACAATATGCACCCAGGAAGCCAAGGCAAGAAGATCCAAGTTCAAGGCGAGCTTGGACTACATGGTGAGATTCTATCTCAAGAGAAAAAAAATCAACATATAAAAATTAAATACATTTCTATATACTATCAATTGATGATCCAAAATTAAGTAGCCAGATCCAAGCCAAGTGTGGAGGCCTAATCCCAGGTCTCAACAGGCTAGGGCAGGAGGATCATGAGGTGGGGGCCAGCCTGAATCACGTGAGACCTTGTCTCACAACACTGAACTGAACTGTAATGAGAGGGGAATCAGAGGGCAAGTGCACTGGCACCATCCGTTCTGCAGCCATGCCAGGATGCCCTATTGGCAATGTTTCATATTGTTGATGCTGCCCTGAGAGTGCGCTGGCAGAGTGTAGAAGCCAACAGTACTCTAGTAACAGGGTAAGGATGACATCAACCATCGGCTCATGCCACAGATGCTCTGATAGTGTGTGGGACACCACCAGAACTCTGTTGACAGAGTATGGACACAGCCGATAGTGTGTTGATGGGACACGGACGTCATCGATACTACGTGGATAGAGTACAGATGGTATCTACAGATGCCGTCGGCACTCCGCTGATGGAACATGGATGCCATCGACATTGTTGATAGACTGTGGGTGCCACTGTGCCACTGTTGACAGTGTGTTGACAATACTGGTAGTGTATTGACTGTTGAAACTCAATTGGCAGTATATTAAAGTATAAACACTGTTGGTAGTGTACAACCTCATTGTCACTCTGATAAGACTGTGTTGACACCACTGCCGTGCTCCAAAAGCACTGAATTCACTTTGTGCATCTTTCCCAGCCTCATGTTCACAGATGTCTCCCTCTAACCTCAGAGAGACTCCACCATCTCCCACTCAGTGAGCTCTTTGGGTTTCCTGGGCCTGCTCCGTCCCAGACGGCCACTGCTGGCTGACGGGGCTATTCAACTGAAATCCAAATGGGATGATGTGAAATGGAGTAAAGGTCTGAGTCTGTTCATCTGGGCTCCATGGTCACACGTGGCTCCTCTTGGCCACAGCTGACATTTGCACCTCCAGAGGGTCCGTTGGGAGTGCCAGTGTCTATGAACTTTACTCACAGGCTTGAGGTGGCAACTGCTAGTCTTTCTGCCTTTTGATTTTTGTATTTTTGTGTGTTTTGTTTTTTCATTGAAAAATTTTTCCATTGAAAAGTGGCCTCCAAGGCCCACGTGCGCATGGGGAACATGCAGCTAGTTCTCCTCATGCTACCTAAAGGCTGACTCGATGGGTTGGATAGGGCACATGTAGCACTGGAAGCTGCTGTGTATCTAAAGTGCCGTGTGCCAAAGCCAGTAGAGGTGACCATAGGCAGCTAGAGAAGGCTGTGATGAGCACAGGGTGCAAGCCCAGACCAGGAGGGTTAACTTTCCCATGCCTACTGCCATCCCAGGGAAAGTCACTTATTTCGTTCCCAAAGATGAGCAAGTCGGCAGCACTGACTCCTGGCCCACAGCTTGGCTCTTGGAGGAGGGCTGGCCCGGAAAGTAAGCCAAATCAATCCCTGGGAAAGCTAAGACTAGAGATGTAGAGGCCCCCTTGGAGCAGGCAGCTCCCAGGGCACCTAGCAGGATGAGAAGACAGAGTCATCATGCCCAGGGGAGGCTGAGGGTGGAGCCAGCATCAGGGTCCTCAGCTGGGTGGCGCTGTATATAGGGCGGGCCTCAGCCTTCTGTGTGGGGGAAACATCTGGTTCTGATCCTTGTCATCCAGAGTGAGAAAGTATTCTGGGTGGTGAGAAGAAGGGCCCGGAGTTCTGGCATCCTCCACAGGCATGCAGTGGGGTCCATGGGTCTGGCAGATTCTATTTAGCCCAGCCTCATCTGGTGCACTGGCCATTGTTGGAGGCCATGTGCCATCAGCCGAGAAGCAGAGGATGGACAGGCTGGCCATGGCTAGGGAGCAGTGCTGGCATGACCTCTGGTGGCCCAGGGCTAGGGACAGGTGTGAACTCATCTCTGATACCTTTGGTTCCACTAGTCAGGGGGAATGTTCTCTTCTCTTCAAAATTCTCAAGTATCACAGTTCCCATGTAAGTCCCTTAGTGTTCACGTGGAAAGAGGGCCCAATCCTCCTACAGGGGGCCTAAAGAGCCTAGCATAGCTCCTTCCACAGAGCTGCCCTATATCTCTATTCTGAGGTGCTCAGACATTCAATCCTCTGGGTCTGTTTCCTGGTCTAAACTTTAGACTCTAAAGTCTACACCCTGCTGGCTCCACATCTATTAGTGTCTTCAATGTTCCCACCCTTTGATGCACCGTCAGGGAGACAGATGTGAGCAAACAGCTGCAGGTGAGTATGCTGGGGACTCTGCACCTAGCTCTCTTGCTTTGGTTCCTCCGATGGAGCCTTCCTGCCTCCAAGCCTGAGGCCCCTTTGGCTGGTGACCTGCAGGGACACACCCCCAGGGTAAGTGTAACACGCTGAGGGGACGTGAGCTTGGCTGAGCACGGATGTTTTCGTCTTGTATCATAGCTGTAGCCCTGTGTTTTCTCTTACTACAACCAGGTCCAAACTGACATGTGCCTTAAGCCATTTGACTCAGCAAAGCTGCCTGAGGCCAAGCTGCTGGGAGGGCTGAGCGGGGTCTAGGAGCACTGATGCTGTTTGGCTACTGATGGGATGAGAATGGCATTAACTGGGAGGAGCGGCTGTGTGGACAAAAGCAAGTGACCCTCTGGCCGCATGCGCCAAGGTCCAGTAAAGAAGATTCTATTGTTAAATTGTTATGTGCGCTTTGAGTTCCCTGAGATGCTGGGTTGGGCCCTTCCTACTTCAGACCCGAGCATGGTTGTGTCAAGTGTCTTCCAGCTCAACCTGAGACGGGAAATGGCCTAAAAATAGAAACACTGTGTTCTGGAGAACAACTAGAAGGGAAACCATTTCCAACAGAGGTTGCTGCTGTTTATCACGTGACACAAAAGTGCCTGAAGTGCAAGCGGGAAGCCACAAGTTCCGCAGCGGTCGAGGGGAAGCTCACTGGGGAAGCCCTGCTGACTGTCTCAGCCCCGCCGACTGTCTCAGCCTCCCTGTCCATTTCCGCGGGATGATGTTATCTCTCCTCTGTTCTCGCTCTTTCAGTGGGAAGCTCAGTCGTGGAAAAACTGCCCCACTGTCTGAATTCTTGACGGAGAATTTGAGCGTGGTCTCTCCAGAATGGCTTCACCAGTCATCTGGATGCTGCAGCTGCTCCCGTTGGATGGGGTTTTGTCATCCAGCAGCTGCTTCTATCTGCTACTTACTGTCTGTTCTTTTACTTGTGCCTGCTGCATACTTAATAAAAGCATTCACCTGACATGGAAAGCAGTCTCCACCCTGCGCAGAACACCATCCTAGCTGTGAATGAACTTGTCCCAAAGTCCTGCCTCCTGTGGTCCCTAGCCTCCGACAGGCAGAGATCTGAGGCCTCCCCCAACCAGACCTTAAGGCAAAGTTAACTTCAGCTAAAGTCACACCCAAGACACTAAGGATGGGATTCCCCTCAGCTTCCTGCTGAGGTGGAAATATGGAGAAGCAGAAAGTGCCCAGACAGGAAGTAAGGCAAGAGGGGTCCTTGAGGATTTGGGCTAATTCTCAGGAGTCTGAACACTGCCCTGGGGAGAGTCCAGTGAGGTAACTCATGGACCAGCCAACTAAGACTTCTCTATCAGGCTGCAGGGCCCTGAGAGCCCACAGGGTCCCAGGGCTGGTGGATGACCAGGTTGGGGGGCCCTGGGGTCTGAACAGGCCACCAACAGGACTCACAGCTTTTACATAGGAATTCCCTCAGGCCCCTGGAGCAGGAGTAGATCACAGGCCTGACCCCCAGCCCAGCTCTGAGATGCTCCAGGGATGCGCTGGGCCACAGCTGCAGCCACCCACAGAGGAGGCTGCATCCCAGCGCTGGGGAGGCATGTGGCGAAGCAGAGCACATACTTCTGTCCGAAAATAGATTTTATCTGAAGAAGAAACAGATGGGGAGGGAGTCGGCTTCATCTTTAATGGAAAGCGCAGGAAGCAGAGGGGAGCCTGCGGGGCCTAGCCCCGTTCCTCCAGTCTCTGAGGACAAGCTTGGAAACCCCCACAGGCCCTGGGGCATTGAAGCAGCTGGTAAGGCCTGAGCAGGCCCGGGGAGGTTGGGCAGGTGTCCTGAGGGAGCTGGCTGCGGAATCTGATGTCCCTTCCTCCCTCAGCAAAGCCAGAGGGTCAGGAAAGGCCTCAGCCCTGGCCTCAGCCCTTGATTACACCCACCAGGCCCGGTGTAATCAAGGCCACAGACATTAGCAGGTGAGGACCTTCAGCTGGACAACGTCCCCCAGGTGGGTGAACAAGGGACTCCTGGGCAACCCTCTCCAAGCTAGGTCTAGGACCTCAGCTCTGCTGCCAGGGTTGTTAAACTGCCAGATTGGCAAGGTAGACCAGTGAAGCATCTAGAATGTAGCTGCCAGGGATTCTGGATGAGGCAGCCCGCTCCCACTGTCTCCACAGCTGACTCTAAGTCTGTTCTGGTCAGTGTCTCCAGACGTCGGCCACTGTGTCTTCATTCATAATGTCATTGCTCCTAGCCTCACTGTCCAGCACCCAAAGGCTCAGTTTCCATGTTTCTCATGGAAACAGTCTGTTCACTTGACCAAACCTACTCTCTTTATCCGGGATAATTATTCTCGCAAGACCAGGTTAAGCGGAGTCTTTGGGACAGAAGTGCCTTAGAAAGGGTCTAGGTCCACACCCAAGCTGAGGGCACATTTATTCCCTCCTGGGCAGTGGGCCATTGAAGCCTGGTGTGAACCACAGTAATGTGTGTTTGTAGCAACAGAGACTCCAGACACACACACACACACACACACACACATACACACACACACACACACAGCCTTGGTTTGGAGCTAGAGAACACCCATTTCCAAATAGCGCAGTAAGAATGTCCATGCTCAGAAGCCACGAGCACCCGAGCCTCGATGCAGCACAAAGACAACATAGTCACCTGTGCCTCAGTGCCACGGAACTGTATGTTCTCAGCTCATGTCACATACAAAACCCTGGTCCACCAAACTGATCTGGAACCCTGCGCTCTGGCTGGGACATGCAGGATCTGTAGTTGGGATGGCCTGAGTCATGGGCTGGCGACGCACATCCTTTCTTGCCCAGGTGTTTTGTGGACAGAGTCTGGAGACTAAAGATCCTGAAGCCTCAGGAAGCATGGCAATCATGGGTCTCTGAGCTCTGCTGGAGTATGGAGCTGATGGGTGAGTTCACAGCCATGTCGAAGGCTATATCTCTAGCCATCCTCCTGGGAACTCCAGTCACGTCCATGAGGCCTGATCCTACCCACCGGAAGTAGATGAGGAGGTGCTCTGGGGAGGCAGGGCCACATCACCCTGCTCCTCCCAGTTGGGAGTGGAAGCTGATGGGCCTCAGAGAGGCCCAGCTTCAGCTTCAGACCCCACTGTCAGAGAACCAACACCACAGAGACTGAACTCTCCAACAATTCCAGGAGCAGGGCTGCTCCCGGAGCCCAATACTGCCCCAGGGCTGTTGAAGTCGAGAAAAGGGTGGACTTCCTGCTTTCCACCTGCCTTTCATCAGCGACCACATGGCCATCTTGGACACTGAGGACCTGGACCCTCGTATGAAGCTTGGCAAGAGGGAAGCTATTTCCTTGGGGGAAAGACCTAGGACAGCCTACAGGGCAGCCCACGGCATGGGCGCTGGATTGACGTTGTGGTAAAGCCAAGACTCACAGGAGTCACACAGCATACCAGGAGGTTCTGTACAGCTGCTCGGAGTGGGTTAGAAATGAAGCCACGAGCTTCTTGGCAGTCAGTGCAAAGAGGGAAGGCAACCTGACCTTAAGATGACAATAAATGCTTTTGCCCTGCTTCCCAGAAGCACCCAGGGCAATCCTGGAGGCCACAGGATTTTGGCTTTAGTGCTTTTTGGTTAAGAGTTTGAAATGAACAGGGAAGAGAAAGGCCCCCTCCCCCCTTTACCTTGGAAACAAGATAGACATCTAAGCACAGGGCAGCCCCTGGAGATTATTTTGTTCCTAGGGACCATAACACAGCTGGGGTGGGGGGGGGGCGCAGGGAGTGATTCACAGCTGTTTCTGGAAGTGTTTCTCCCTGCTTCCTTCAGGCCCTCACCAGGGCAGTACCGCCTGTCAGCTGTGGTGCAGGACTCCCAGCTGGTCCCGCCTCTACTCTGCCCTCAATCCTCCACCAAATAGTGCCTGGGGCCCTTTGTCCCCCTTCTGTGCCCCCTCTAAATATTAAGAGCAGCCCCACCTGGTGGTCACGTCACCCTCCACTGACCTTACCCCTCAGGGCAAGGGCTGCCTGGCCACCCTGCTAGATCCAGGCTCCTGATAACTCTGCACAAGGTCTGGGTCACTTTGCCGTGAAGTTCACTCATCCGGTCCACGGATGGATTAACTGTCCAACGACCAATTAACCGTAAACTCAAGCGCTCCACGCTCACCGACAGACTGCCACAGCCACCTCACCGTGGAAGCAGGGGCTGGCTCACCTCCCAGGGCTCGGGGGAGAGCTGGCAGAGGCCTACAGAAGCCCGGGTGGGAGAGTGCAGAGCTCTCTCTGGAGTGTTCTAAATACCAAACAAACAACGAAAACGGAGTGTCTAATTTGTCTGATGGCAAACACTAAGAGTGAAGGGCCAGTCTCCCTGAGGTTTCTGCAGTGTAGCCTGGAACCCACTGAGCCCATCAGAGGGGTGAGAGGGCACAATGGCCATGGAGTATGACCTTGATCATGCCTGCAGTTGACCTAAATCTTCTGTATTGCTTCTCAGGCTTAGTAATGAAGCACAGGTCACACTGTTTGTGATCAAGGAAGGACCAGCTTTTGGGAATGTTCAGTCTACATGAACAGACGCCTGGGTAAAAATATACCCAACAAGGCCCCACTATGGGATGGGACCATTATCCGTAGGCCTGTCACCTTCCATCAGGACCCCAGGTGCACAGAACTTCTTACAGTGATATCTTGGATAGATAGGGTAGTTCCCATACCCTACCTATGCCAGAGTCTGTGATGAGGTCGCTGAAATAGCAGCCATGCTCTCCTCTCAAGGCTGACACCTGTCAAAATCCACGACATACACACATGTAGAACACTTGCCTTTCAAGGGCATGTGAGGGACGATGGTAGCAGAGTACACCCCAGAACCCAGGGCAGCACTGACGTGAATGCCCAGCCTCCCTGGATTCTACCTTCAAAGTTGGGCCCCTCCTGAGCCATCCCAGAGGCCCATGACAAGCAGGAACTGTCCCTTGGAGACAGAGACCTGGCTTCTGGGTGGTCAGACGCTGGCCTGCGTGAGTCACTTGGCCGGTGAGGGAGCCATGCTGGCTCCCCACGCCCACATGTCATGGTCCCAGCCCATGTGTTTTCCACACTCCTTTGTTTTCCCAACAATTCTAGGAAACTTTTATAACCTTGTAAAAGACGGAGAAGGAAGGGTTGGAAGAGAAGCCTAGCTGACTAGCTGGGAGAGGGTGGGAAGGACAAGCAGCTTAAGACAGAACCATGGAAGGCGAGCAGCCAGCTCAGGGTGGGCCTGGCTCCTTCTTATGCTCTGAGCCTTGGGTCCCTTGGGATTGGCTCCCCTCCCTTCCAGATCTAGACTCTTCCTCAGAGGGGAACGCTGACTCCATCAACAGCTCTTCTCACTCAAGGACACATTCTGACTTGTAGGAAGGTGTCCTTGTGTTCACCAGAGTCCTGCTGCTCCCATCTCCCAGCATAGCCTCCTGGAGACTGTTGGGCTCACATGCGCCTGTGCTCGGCATGCTGTCAACCTTCATCGATTCTCTCTCAGCGGGGTCCTGTCTGTGTTCCTGATCAGTGGCAACTCATGTTCCTTGGGTAACAAAGCACCTGTTTCTGGTGCAGTCACAGGCTGACTCTTTTCATCATTTCCCTATGGTTCAGTAGGTTTTGGGAGAAGGGAGATTGCAGCTCGTGGACCCAGCCTCCATTTTGAAGGAATGGTCTTCTCTTTCTCATTGGGGACATGATTCTCTCATCCTGAATATAGGCTCTCCAGGGCCTTGAAATGCTGCACCTCAGTACTTTGAGAACAAAGGAATTGAGGAAGGCCAGCTACGGTGCCATGCACCTCTAATCCCAGCATTCTAGAGGCAGACAGAGGTAGGTGGAGCTCTGTACGTTCGAAACCAATTTGCTCTACACAGCAAGTGCTCCATACCACTCAGGGCTACATCCGCCACTCCTGGGGGAGATCTGAATTTGCGTGAGAGGAGGAGGTAGGGGTCTCAGTAGCTCCTGCACCCTAAAAACTATTCAGGGAGGTAAAGACAGCTCAACACTTTCAGGATGTTTACTACCCCTTGCTTCTGACAGGAAAGCATGAAGGAAGGCTGCGAGTCCAGTGTCACAGCAAGAGCATTGTAGTTTGGGAGACTAAAGAGCAGGGAGCGGAGTTCTGAGAGTTGAAAATGGCATCAAGGCTCTCACTTAGCTGTGTGGTGAGGCTGTGTGCTAAAATGTTGTCATTTTGCTTATTCAAGAGTGTCTCCTCTCCAGGGCCCAGAGGCTGGATGACCCAGAGACATAGGATAGAACCAAATATGACTAGAGGGAAAAAAATGTCAGTGGAATGATGCCCAACAAGATACTGCTATACTCATAGATTGGTGCCTAGCCCAGTAGTCATCAGGGAGGTTTCATCCAGCAGCTGATGGAAACAGATGCAGAGACACACAACTGAGCTCGGGAATCCTGCTGAAAAGAGGGAGGAAGGATTGTAGGAGCCAGAGGGGTCAAGGACATCACAAGAAAGCCCACAGAATCAACTAAGCTGTGCTCACAGGAGCTCACAGAGACTAAACCGACAACCAGGGAGCCTGCACGGGGCCGACCTAGGTCCTCTGCATATGTGTGATATTGTGTACCTTGGTCATCTTGTGGGACTCCCAACAGCGGGAGCAGGGGCTGCCTCTGACTCTTGCTGGCTTTTGGGACCCTCTTCCTCATACTGGATTGCTTTGGCCAGCCTAATACAGGGAGAGGTGCTTAGTCTTGATATGCCAGGTTTTGTTGATATCCACGGGAGGCCTGCCCTTTTGTGAATAGAAATGGAGGAGAGCATGTGGGGTGGTGGCAGATGGGGGGTTGGGATGGAAAGGACTGGGAGGAGAGGAGAAAAGGAGGGAGGGGTAACTGTAAAAAAAAAATGTGTCTCCTAAATTTTCAACAAGAAAAGATGCACTGCTTTGTAACAGGGAAAAACGAAGTTTGTTCATTAAAACAGGAGTATGTGTGAAGGAAAGGTACTGGCTGGCTTGGACCAGTCCAGCATCCCCTGCAATGATATTTGTGCTGATGAGGGCTCTCAGAGTTCCACTCCTCTGGAATGTTCTGTGAAAAGTTTCTCAGTGATTCTGAGGCCCCGGGCATCCACAGCATCCAGGCAGAGGTGATGTGGTTCCTACCCAAGGAGATGCAACCAAGTGCAGACAGGGATCTGCAACCCAAATTTCAGCCAGGCTGGTCTAGCTAGCACATTGCTGTCTGCAGGAACCAAAGCCCTCTAGGCCACGAATCACATCCATCTTGGCACAGAAGGAATGGAGGGACATAGAAATGCTCCTCTGACCACGCCCTGTCCTCCCTGCACAGACACGGGATGAGAGAGGCTGGATCTGGGAGGGTGCTCACAATGCAGGGGGACAGCACCCCTGGGCTCTCTGCACCCCGGTTTGAGTCTCCATGCTCCTCATGCCTCCTCAGCTCTCTGGACCCTCTGCTTGGGAGGTCTCCTTCCCCCAAAAGGGACATTGTGGCCCAGCTTGGCAGGGAGCTGGGAAGCCAATGCTGAAGAGAACTGACCCCACCTTGAACTCTGCTGGCAAGGAAGTGCGGTCCATAAGGAGCACGGGAGTCTGGGCTTCTTCACTCTCTGGGGCGGTAAATCAACCTGGGAGCAGGCAGCAAGGTGGGGGACAGGGTGGGAGGACAGGGCGGGCCAGCCAGGGCTCTGGCAGAGGAGGTCTGCTTAAGGGAGTGGGAGGGATGTGAACAGTGTGTGTGTGTGTGTGTGTGTGTGTGTGTCCATGGGCATACAGGTGTGTATGTACATCGGTGGGTGGGGTATCCTGTGTTCTCCTGCAGAAGCTGATTCGTCTGCTTTAAAGTTCTTGCACCTTGGGATGGGGGTAGGGATGTGGAATGGGTAACCAGAGAAAGACAAGATTTTCCCATACCCTCAGAGAGGGGCTCCCCAAGGCCTCCACACACACCAAAGGGCTGTGGCTCTTTGGCTCTATGGCTTTATGGCTCTCTTCCTCCCCAACATGCCCTCTCTCCTGGAGAGGTGAGTCTCCTATGGTTAACCCTCGGAATGCAAACTGACCCATCTCTGGGGTCGGCACCATTGCCCTTTCCAGCAGACTTTGCCAAGGGGCTGGGAAGACTGCTAGGAAAATTAACCCCGCGGTGTGGTGTGGCACCCCTTTGAGGTCCCCACCATCCATGCCACAGCAGGGTGATACAGCTGTGAGGACAAGTCCCCCACTACTGGTCAAGAGTTGAATCAGGGAAGTGTGGTAAGCAATGAGCTCTGGACTATGCAAGACGTCCTGAGTGAAATAAGCAGGCTGGTGTGGCTGGGAACCAGCCATGAAAGGTCCTAACAGGGGACAAGAAAGACCTGGGACACCTGAGCTCAGGGCACCCCTATGACTTCAGTATTTCAAGAGCTTGCTAGGAGGGGACAAGTGACCCCAGGCTCAGTTCTATCAGAATCCTACCCCGCCACTGCCCCTGTTCTTCAGAGGTGGCCTCAAAGCCCAGAGTTGCTTTGTAACCCCCTCCTTCTCATCCCCCTCCCCCATTTCACCGGCACGTGTCCACTTGTGTATGTGTGTGTGGAGGTCAGAGGTCACCCTCCGGTGTCATTCCGGTGGCTCATGGGTCTGGAACTGTCCTATTAGGCTAGGCTGGCCAGCAAGCACCAGGGATCTGCTTCGCTCAGCCTCCCAGATGTGGGGGTTACAAGTGCCGCTACGTGACCTCCGGGATGGAACTCAGGTCTTCATGTGTGTGAGGCAAGCGCTTTACCAACTGAGCCGTCTACTGAGCCCTTTACACATTTTTAAAGCCCTTCCCCGGGTACCTGTGTTGCCCTGAAGAGTCCATAGGGCCAAGCCTTGGATCAGAGGTGGAGGAAGAGGCCTCCAAGTGGTGACCTGGCAGGGCTGGCGGGTCCCAGGGCCCCTTCCACTGCTCTGGAGGTTCACTCTGATCAGGCAGGAATCTCGTGAGACTGTGGACAGAGGAGTTTGTGGGGCAACGATGCCTTCCAACCTCAGATCTGAGCCACAAGCCTGTGCCCAGAGCCTGCCTCTGTCTGAGCATTAGGACTGAAGGTCCCGGTGCCCACATGCAATGTGAGCTGCCGCAAGTCGCTCAGCCCTGCAGATGCAGCCAGATGTTTGGGATGCAATGGAATGCTGGTGTAGGCAGGGGCGGGGCGGGGGAGGCTTCTGGGACCTCCAGCCAGATTTCTGACATCCTTGTGAAAAGCAACTATGGAGATGTAGGCCAAATTTCCTCCTTGGAGACCGGGGATGGGGGATATGTGAGGGAGGGCACCAGAGACCAGATGTGGTGGAGCAAATGCAGAGTGTGCGTGTGATGGGCTCTTGGTGGGGAAGGCTGAGGGGAGTCAGCCTGCTGGCCTAGGAAACTCACTGCGCAGGGAAGAAAGGGTGGCCGGAGCAGGGGGAGGGGGATGGGGAGGGGAGGAAGTGGCTGTAAAGAAATTTAACATGACTTTTAAAAAATCTGTGTCAACTTGAGAGTGTGCAGCAACGGCGTGCCAAGGATGGAGGACAATCAGGGCCTCTGGGGGGCCAGTCGAGGAGGAGAAAGGAGGGCTGCACTCCTGGCCTCGGCAGCTGTGCTCTTAGCTCTGCCCTTCCTTCCTTGCTCGGTTTGTTTTTCTTTGAGGAAAAGAAGACCTCTCACTGATGTCACCCAACAATGGCACACACCCTGCTCAGCCCTGAGTCTTGGGTGGTCACTTCCTCAAACACTTGTTTCCCTGGTTGTCATGGTAACACAGGCCTGAGGCCAAGGGGCAGAGCTGGAGGACTGGAGGAAGGAACTTCTTCTTCCTTACCCACATGCTGTCTCCTGTCCAGCATCCACGCTCCCCTCAGGTGTTAGCAGGTGCTCGCTGTAGACTAAGCTGTAAGGGGTTACCTTCCGGTCCGTTCTTCTAGTGTTGCCCTTGATACGCCCGCAGAACTGGCATCCTTGCATTTTGCTATTCCTGTCTAAAACACCACCCCTGCCCAACTTCTCCACACCACTCCAGCCCAAATTCCACAGCACTCTTCCCCTCAAGCCTCAGAAGGCAGCACCCACCTCCCTTCTCTGCCTCGAGAAGACACACAGTGGCAAGCCACAGTGTCCCAGCTGAAGTCACTGTTCCAGGTGATCCAGCAGGGTGGAACTCCAGTTGGTTCTACACCCATCCATCAGGTGTTAAAAATCACTCTCCCCAGTGGTGGAAACATTTCTTTAAAAGGAGCCTTGACCAAAAGTGCAATGGCCAGAGATAGGCCACCATGCCGCATGTCATCCTTTCCTACAGGGCTGTCAGTACTGAGGCAGACTTTGAACCTCTTGGTCTCAAAGAACGTGAATGAAGGTCCCAGGCTAGGGAACAGGCAGCCACTTCTCAGCTGGAATGGGAAGTAAGTCATTCTGCTGACTCCCACCCCCAGGGCACCGCAGCTGGCCTGACTCACAGCCAACACAGCACCCTGTAATGCAGGAGCTCATCTACATCCTCACATCCAGTGGAGGATGCTGAGGGAAACGGCCTGGGGGAAACACAACAAGACCATTGTTGTGAACTCAGAAGCAATAGAGATTTAGCAACAGTTATCTACCCACCCCAAATTTTTTAAAAAGCCCCCCCCCCATCCACTCATTTGGTACTGAATCAATTTTAAGGCATTTAAAAATAAGTTTTACTCAGAACCTCACCATCTAAACCAAGCAACCTGTGGTTGGCAGCTGGAAGTGGCTGAGCAGGACCCATGCCAGTGTGCCCAGAGCATAACAAAGCTGTGTGTTCCTGCCACAGGTCACGTGCTGATATGACTGACTACACATCATGGTACCTGTGTCTGGCTCATGTAGATGTGCTTACCATTTTTCACAGCTGCATACTATTTGTTTGTATAGATATACCGTAGCTGGACGACTATCCCTTGAACACGGACAACTCAACTTGTTCCCCTCTCTTCCTCCTTTTCATTGAAACTGTATGGACATACATGCAAGTTTTCAATTTTCTAAGAGGGACTTTAAAATTGGCCATATAAATGTCTGATTTTGAGAAGGAAAATGAAGCAGACCCGAGGTCACGTGTAATCCTCCCTCATCCCCAATTTTAGCAGAAAAATTATGCATGTTTGGGTTTGCCTCCATAAGTCAAATTCCTAATGCATAGCTCTCCTTCATGCAGCCGAGAGTTCTGTCTCGTTTATGAATCATCCAAATCCCACAGGTGGAAATGCTCCACTGAGCAGATTAAAATGATCCAAGATAACTGATGCGCGTTGGCCAGGATGAGCACTCCCACAAGGAAGTGGGAATAAGGGTGATTTCTGAACCCAGAGGCAGCTGAGCCTCCCACCACCAGAGCAGGCAGGGAGGCCTGGTGGGGGCTACACACGGTGCCTGCTTGAACTTCCTCACAGGAGGATAAGAGAGAAGCCGTCTGCAGGAAGGAGAATTCTCCAAAGGAGTGCTTTGATTAGCCACTGTCAGCTTCAAAGTCTGCCCCTAGCCAAGCAATGCCTCTGAGGTAAAGCCCTGGCTGGCAGCAAGGCAGCCACAGGCTTCTTCCACAGGGGAACATGGCCCAGCCCCACCTTTGTGAGAACCCAACCCCCAAGCTGGCTTAGCCACACACATCGCAGCAGTGGTTCCTGGTCTGTGTCACTGAGGAAACCGTGCCCCAGGATGGAGAAGGGACCCGACTTCTGGTCACTCACGAGTCAGCACAGGTGCCACGGTGAAGCTGGAGCAGGTAGTCCCTGTCCCAGCTCCCACAGACACTCCATCCAAAAGTCATCCTGACCGGGCCCTGGCCTCCAACAATACCTGTCGTCTCCCCTCAGGCGTAGCCTACCTCACTGCAAAACATGTCCAGCTCACACCCCGTACCTCATCAGCAAGACATCCCTGCAGCCGCTGAAGGATAGGCTTGGCTTAGGGAGGCCACAGAGCCCTGGAAACATCCAGGGAGCAGAGCTATTTGATCATCACCATGTCCTATCAGATTCTTAATCCGCGGAGGAGGAAGAGATGGTGGGATGTTTAAAATGTTGTGAAGACCCTGCATGGGCAGTAAGGCCTCTGTCTAGACAGGTGCCATGTCCCTACCATTAGCCCGCCCACTGCCCTGCTCATGGCTCTCCTGTATCAGTGAAATCATCCCTAGAGGATGTGGTGGTCTGAAAGGAAATAGCCCCCCCAAAGGGAGTGGCACTATTAGGAGGTGTGACCTTGTTGGAGGAAGTGTGTCAGCGTGGGGGCGGGTTTTGAGGTCTCTTTTCTCAAGCTTCCGTCAATGTGACAGTCAGTCGACTTCCTGCTGCCTTCTGGTTAAGATGTAGGACTCTCAGCTCCAGCACCAAGTCTGCCTGCACGCCACCATGCTCCCTGCCTGTCATGATGATAATGGACTGAACCTCTGAAACTTTAAGGGAGCCCCCTCAACTAAATGTTTTCTTTGTAAGAGTTGCCGTGGTCATGGTGTCTCTTCACAGCAACAGAAACCCTAACTAAGACAGAGGGTCTGTGTTACAGCAATACAGCACACACACTGTGGGATGAGGCACTGCCCGCAAGCCTGTCCCAGAGACTGGATTCAGTCATCACTACAGCTGTCCGGGCTTCTGAATTGCACCAGAAAACCTACATCTCTCCACAAGTAGGTACTTGAGTTTCTCAAACTTGGGTTCCACGGAACACTAGTCTGCAGGGTTGTTCATTATCTTTTCAAAGACAAAACAGAGGAAGGTTCTGTGTTCGAATAGGTTTGGGAAACGCAGTCCTGGAATGAGCCTGGCGAGCCCTAGGCATACAGTTCAAAGCGTCCCCTGAACCTCCGCTGGCACACTAGCCTGCCACTTTGGGGAGACATCCACCAGCAGCTCCCTGATAGGTCCATGGGCCTGGCCTAGAGAACAGAGGTCTAGTTTACTGTTCAGATGCATCACCTTGGGGAGTCCTGGCATCCAGATATTGGGGCCTAGACAGGGTAGATGGGCCCTGTTTTCTGGGGTTCAGCTATGCACCCGTAGGGTGGGGCCTATGAAATCACTTTGTGCATTTTTAAAAAAAAAATGACTACTGGAAGCATGTTTATACCCACAGTACTCAGCTAAGCGAACCACACATCGATGCAAGAGAAACTCATATGAAACAGCCCATCAGCACCAAGCCAACCCTCACCCCTGCAAAGCCACTGGGTATTATAGCCACGCGCTCAATCCAGGATCCCTGCTGCAGTATGACAAAAGGACATTCACCTGGTGACAGGGGGCTCCCCGAGCACAGGCACCACAGGTTGGGCAGCCACCAGTGCCCTGCGGTGCTACATGACTTCTTGGATATCCCCCACACCCCCAGGGAGCTGCTCTCTGTCCCTGGAGGACCCACTAGGAAGTTACCCACAGGTACCACTAAACTCAGGAGAGAGCACACGGCTGTCCTCAGCCTGCTACCTGTGTCCAGAAAGGACACTGGGGGCCAAGCAGCCCCCCCTCCTTTTACTGGCCTGAGCCACCCTGGCACCTTCTCCTGGTAATGCCCCTGACTATGCCAGCAGCAGAGGACCCTGAGGTGGGACCCCAGGAGCCGGGGGAGAGGGGGGCAGCCTAGAGTGAAGGTCAGAACTCTACGACAGGACACATGCTTGTGTTTGCTGTGACCTGTAAGACACTGTGCCCTCACACTAAGCACCCAGGAATCAAGCAACATTTGTTCTTATGTGAGTCCAGCCCCAGCTGCCTGGCTCGATGACTTCTAACACAGTGACCCCCAGGCCTACGTCTAAAGATGTACCCTGCATTTTCTAACTTGATTTTAGTGGCTGCGATTGGCGGAGAGAAGATTCTTTCCTAAGTCATAGACATCTAAATATGGGGTAGGGTGCCGTAATTATGCATTAATCTTTAAACATCACTCGCTGGCTTTGTGAGTTTGTTTTTTCCCCCCAGCATTTTGTCTGCATTCATTTCCCCCGATAACTGGGGTTTGTTGTTGCAAATTAATCGAGAGGAGAGGCGTTAGTTTGTAATTCTTTAACACTCGGGTTATCTCTCACGAGAGCTCTTCATCCGGGAGACTTTCAATGAAGTCAGAGAAAATTCTGTCCTTAAGTTAGAAACAGAAATCTTAGAAGTTTGGAGATGAAAAACAAATATACTTAAAACCACAAAATTACATGACAGTAGAGTTTTTCCACAAACATCAATTTTCAAAGCACAGTTTCCACAGATTCATTTTCTTACACCCTGCCTCCAAAAGGGGGAAAAGAAAACCAACAAAACCAAAAAGAACTATTCTTTCTTTCTGTTCTTCTACTAAAATTTTGGCTTTGCCTCCATGTCCAGACTTCTCAAATCCCTGCAAAGATCTGTCAATGGCCCGCCACTGCTGGAGGGTCAGGGGTGGTAAATGCTTGTCTCACAAAAGCAAAGCCAGGCACCCATCCTTGAAGAGGAGGCCAGGCTAGCGCACCTGGAGCATGGAAGACTTCTCCCCACATTCCTGCTTTAGGCCTGTGACAGCTGTGGCTGGGCACCAGGCACAGAGCAGCCTCGGGTCACATGGGATTCACCCACCCTAAGGGGAAGGTGATTGCCACACAGAGGCAAGGGCCCAGGGCAGAGCCCAAGGCTGAGCGAGGCTGGTCCGGGAAGAGAGAGCCAGAGCCTAGTGCTGTCCAGGGAGTGTTGGTGGGCAGGCAGCATTTTCTCGGGAGAGGGCAGAGCTCCCCAGGCCCTTGGGCTGGGACATGACTTGGCTTTTTCTACCCAGTAGGACTTTAAGGATAATCTAACAACAGGTCTGAGCTGCTATCAGTCAAGGAGCCAGTGGTGGTCATGTGGTGGGGAGGGGGAGAGGGCGAGGCGGGAGGGACATGGGAGTAAGGGATGTCATAGTGGCCTTCCATGGAGCCAGTGGAGCAGGGCTACAGCAGGGTTCAGGGTGCCTTGACTCCTGACTTATGTGCCAAGGCATGAAACAGACCCACATCCTAGCAGGAGAGAATGCCAGAAGCTGGGAACTCAATGGCACATTGAAAGCATCTTCAATCACAGCGTCCAGGCTGGTAGTGTCCCTGAAGCCAGAAATCAGTGTGA
>CABHPH010137868.1:0-40027 GCA_902168325.1 Peromyscus nudipes | reverse complement strand
TTGAGTGCTTGCTTACAATTTCAGAGGGTGAGTCCATTACCCATCATGGCAAGGAGCATGGCGGCAGGCAGGCAGGCACAGTGCTGGAGCAGTAGCTGAGAGCTTACATCTTATCTATAAGTTGGTTGTAAAGAGACAGACAGACAGACAGACAGACACTGGGCCTGGCATGGGCTTTTGAAACCTAAAACCCACATCCAGTGAATATACCTCACCTCATCAAATAACCCCACACCTCCTACTTCCTAAACACCCCATTACCTGGAAAACCAAACATTCAAATATATGAGCCTATGGGGGTCATTCTCATTCAAACACAACCACCAAAGTTTGCGTCTTTGATTTTTCACAGGCTATCAATTTTGCTTTTGAAGCAGTTGAATGTTTTTATGCTTGTTAGACATAAATGTATTTTTTAGTATTTTTCCTGGGAAATTAAACATTTATTTTGGTTACTTCTTGTATAGACTTCTGCCAGAGCCTGCAGTTTCTTCAGCAATGCCTGGGGCAATCTAAAGGGCTTAGAAAACTGGCTCCTCAACAGTCATCAAGACATTCCTGGAAAACCAAGTTCCTCAAAGTGTAACAGCCATGGTAGCACCAGCTCTTTCTCTACTGAAGTTGAAAAGGTTGAAGATGTAGAGCTCCTCGATCAAGATGACCTGGACCTGTCTGATTGGTTGGTGACTCCCCAAGAACCTTGTGAACTGGAGAAGCCTGAGAATGGCAGCTGTGAAACCAGTGAGAAGTTTAAACTCTTATTCCAAGTGTTCACAGAGCCCTACAATGTGAATGATTGGATTGTCAAGCCTGACTCCTGTACCAACTGTCAGGGTAACCAGCCCAGAGGTGTGGAGATTGAGAACCTGGGCAATCTGAAATGCCTGAATGACCACTTGGAGGCCAAAAAACCACTGTCAGTCCCCAGCGTAATCACCGAGGCTTGGCTTGTCCAGAACCATCAGGACCCATGTAAAGTAGAGGAAGTATGCAAAGCCAACGAGCCCTGCACAAGCTTTGCAGAGTGTGTATGTGATAACAACTGTGAGAAGGAAGCCGTGTATAAATGGCTTCTGAAGAAAGAAGGAAAGGATAAGAATGGAATGCCTGTGGAACCCAAATCTGAGCCTGAGAAACACAAAGAGTCCCTGAATCTGTGGCTCTGTCCTTCCAGAAATGAGCTAACAGAACAAGCTAAGGCACCCAAGGCAGTGGCTCCTGCTAGAATTGCTGATTCCTTCCAAGTCATAAGGAACAGTTCCCTATCAGAGTGGCTTATTGGGCCCACATGCAAAGGAGGGGGCCCTAAGGAAGTGCCTAGTACTGAGGAGAGAGCTGGCAAAGAAATGCTTAAAGTCCCTATGGCCACTTCCTGGTGTCCTTTTAATACTGCTGACTGGGTCTTGCCAGGAAAGAAAGTGGGAAACCTCAGCCAGTTCTCTGGAGAAGATAAGTGGCTACTTCGAAAGAAGGCCCAGGTGAGCAGACATTAAAACTTGCCTCATTTGAATCTGCTTTAATTCATGCTAAATTTGGCCAAGGTAGTAATTTTCCCACATCTAAACAGGGTGGATGATTTATAATCCACTGTATTTGTGAATTTCTCAGGTCCTTAGCCTCCATGCTGCAGTAAAGAAGAAAGTCCAGCCTGTTTTGTAGCCACAGTTGTTACCTTTGTTCTTGAAAAAGACAATGCTTTATTGTTCTTTACCATTTGATTGGGAGTTTAGTCTCATGCCTCCCAGTAGTCATCTTTTTATCTTCTTGCAGGAAGTGTTTCTTAATTCACCTCTACAAGAAGAACGGAACTTTCGCCCAGATTGTTACGGCCTCCCGGCAGTTTGTGATCTCTTCGCCTGTATGCAACTTAAAGTTGATAAAGACAAATGGCTGTATAGAACTCCTCTACAGGTGGGTACCTGCACCAGCACGGTTATCATAGCTGCTCAAAAATGTTTTCTCTTTCTTACCAACTTACGCTTTCCCCCACCGACCACATTCCTGTTCATTTGTACACGAACAGAAGTACCTTGAAAATTTAAAGTATTGTAGGCTAGCAAAATAAAAGTGCATGACAACCTGAGTTCAATCCCTGGAACCTATGTAAAGCTAGAACCGACTCCATAGAATTGTTCTTTGACTCTCTTACCCACACCATAGCACAAGCTCCCATGTGTATCACATACATACACACACACACACACACACAGAGAGAGAGAAGAGAGAGAGAGAGAGAGAGAGAGAGAGAGAGAGAGAGAGAGAGAGAGAGAGAGAGAGAAATTAAAACTATTAATGTTACGCACTTGAGCTTTAAGTGATTTTTTTCAGTCTGTTAACTGCCTATAATTTTCTCATTCCCGCATGGATTGTGGTTTCTTAAGACCTGAGTCCATTTCAAAGTGGAAAGAATTTTGCTCTCTGCAGTGAACTAAGATTCTTGTGTGTTTTTTTTTTTTCTTTACAGATGTGAAGCAATGGACTACTAGAATTGAGCAGCTTTCCTGCAGATTACCGCACATCCTTGAGCTGAGTGACTGTGACTTGCCAAACCATTGTTTATTCCAGGCCTGACTAGTCAACTTAATTCCTTTCCTGCTTAGTTTTGAACTAGTAAACAGAAATCATCAAATTATGAGCTAGTGTGTGAAAGAATGCTAAGTGATTCAGTTCCTTCTTACAGAAGCACTAACTTAACTCACTCCCATACTAGAAACAGCATCTTGGTATACTGGCCTTTAGCAGCTTCCACAGCAAACACTAGTTTTAAAAGTGAAATTTCTATATCAAGTGTGTTAGTGTGTTCTAAAACCAGTAAACTTTCCTGACTTTTGATTGTCTTTTAGCTGTTTCTCTTGCTATGGGCTTCTAGTGGTTTGAAATTTTTTTGTTCAGTTGATATATAGAATATTTCACACAAATAATTAACCTTGCCAATACAGCATATTTTGCCCTACTAAATGTCTTAGTTATATTGCAATTTTTGATATTAATCATCAGATATATAGCCTACATGTCATTCCTAACATTTTTCATTTGGAAGAAATTAAGTATCAGTGAGCTCTTTGAAAAGGACTCTATTGCTTCAAGACTACTTTTAGGGCAGTCAGAGCCCCTGAAGTCCTACAAACCTTGTCTTTAAAGAGCCCCAGGCCATCAAAAACAGAAAGGCAAGATGTGTTAGGGACGTAGTAGTACCTGACCACTCATCACCCTAAGGATTTATTGGTGCATCCTGTGTAAATGGAAGCTGAGCTTGACACCTGGTGCTCTTAACTGGGGATAAAGTCAATGTCCTGTCACTTCAAGCACAGCATCCTGAACCTCCAAAAGTATGGTGCAGTGACATCTTGATTAACAGGCTGTGCCCAACACTTGTGCCTTGGAGTGTTTGTTGAAATTGCATAGACCTGACATCCTTGAGTTATGCCTACAGTTTAGAGAGTTTTTCTGTAGAAGAGTAACAGGATTTCTGTTCACAATTCTTCAAGATAACTTAGCTGCTTTCTCTGCTTTGAACTATTAAGCCTCTGAACTGCCTATGCTACTGGAAGAACTTGTGGGAAAATTTTATGGTACCATAGTGACATTATCATACAGCTTTACTGAAGTTCTGAATAACAGCTGAAAAGAGCCTCATATTTTCTTATGTCCCCCCAGATGCCACTGAGTATTATAAAGTTGGTGGGTAAAAACAATTTAAGGAGCCTTCCCAGCATCTTAGGTTGCAGGCAACTTTGTAGTTTCTCTTTTGAGGTCTAACACACTGTATTTTACATTATTAAAATGTAATTTAAGTTAATCACTATGCTAATGATAAATAAAACATTCTTTTGCATTGGTTTTATATCTCCATTAAAAGCATAATGGCCACATCACAGTTGTTTGTGTTGTCTGTAAAGCTCAAAATGTTAATGTTTGGTTAAGGATGCAATAAATAATATATGCAATGAGTGTATAGTTTATGCATCTTATTTTTAGCCTTTCCCTAAAAAACTCCACATATATTTTTCTTTAAAAACAAACACACATGCACACAACAGTGTAATGATTCTCTTCTACTATTCAGAAAAGTCTTAGTGTATTTTTGTCAACCATATAGCCAGAGGTTGCCTAGTATTTATCATGTACCCTGTGGTGTAATTATGTGATTATCATTTTTTTCCCTTTAGTTTTCCCGGGCTTCTTAGAAAACTTCCAGCCCTTAAAATATTCCCAAAGAGGCCAGGCGGTGGTGGCACGTGCCTTTAATCCTAGCACTCAGGAGGCAGAGCCAGATGGATCTGAGTTCAAGGCCAGCCTGGTCTACAGAGTGAGATCTAGGACAGGCACCAAAACAGCACAGAGAACCTCCCTGTCTTGAAAAAGCCAAAAAAAAAAAAAAAAAGAGGTATTACCATACAGAATGAAGGTCAACTGTTGGGACAGAGTGTTCTGTTCTAGCATACTACTCTAATGATTAACTTAAAATATCTTGAGGTTGTTTAATGTTAGCCGTGTTGTAGGAAAATCTTACTTTAGCTGTTTATGCTATCAGTAGCCCTTCACTGCACCATAAACACAAAGGCAGGAAAAAGGGCTGTCACTTTATACTTAGGTCATTATCTGCGCATGTGTGTGCCCTTGCCAGAGGTTGACAATGGTGTCCGTCTCAGGTATTTGTCACCTTATATACTAGAAGCTCTGTCTCTCATTTGAACCTAGTCAGCTTGCTCCAAGGACTGTCTCTGCCTCCTGAGCACTGGGATTATAGGTGGCACACCCGTTGGGCATGTTGGGTGCTGGGCACCTAAACTCAAGTCTTCACCCTTGCACAGCAAGTGATTTACCTGATAAGCCATCTCCCTCCCCACCCAGATGTTATTCAATGGAGATACTATTTTTTATGCTGGGATTATGACTTTGGTTCTATTTTCACCCTTTATTTGGAATACAGGGCAACAGTAGTTTTAGATTTTTAAATGATAAACATGGTGATAAAAGTGTTGAAAATAAGTCTGGCCTGAATTTGGAGAGTAAGTGGTTTTCCAGTTTGGGGGTAGGAGAGAAAACAGGTGCAAGATCATCTCCAAAGGAGAAGAAAACACATACTCAGTGAGCCACCAAGGGGTTTGGCTTCCACTCACTAAGAGCAAGCAGTGCAGTCCAGGCTAACCATCCATGATCTTTGTCACAGCAAATCAGAGTCTCCAATTGTTCAAAGTAATTGTCGGTACAAGTGAGAAAGCAACTCCAGACTGACTTAGTAATCAATCTGGTTGACTATGAAATGTCCCCCAGTCCAGAGGTGGCAAAATCTTCAGAGTGACTGTTGGAGCAGGGAACCTTTCATGTGCTCCCAGTTGTTACACAGTGCATAGAGACTGGTGAGGGTCAGTCCTGCCAGGCCACCACGTGCTATTCCTCGAAGACCACCTGGGAAAGAAGGAAAACAAACAGCCTTACATATTTCAGTCCTAGCATCAAAGGGTAGAAAAGTGTAATAAATAAAAGTGCAGTAAAATAGAAGGATATCATGGAGAAACTCCTCTTAAATACTCTACCCCAAGCAGGAGGAAGTTTTAAACCATTATTAAACTCAGGAGATAATTTCCCAAGTCTGAAATTTGTATTTCAGAATTGATAACTTGTTTGAACTTTTCATGACTGTACCTAAGATCCTCAAGGCTGATGCACTTTCCCCAACCCCACCTGTAACCACAGCAATTCAAACAGATGGGTCATTCCATGCCCCTCGGAAGGGTCTGTGTTGTCACTAACACCGCCACTGAATCAAGGCTGTAAGCAAGGTGAACATCCTATGTGGAAACAGTACTGTCAGCATTTGGACTCTGGACAGGTCCTTCAAATATTTGAGGACTCAAGAAGCAGTAGTGATAAAAATAATCAAGCTCTGAGTCCATACTGATGGAACACAGGCACGCACCCCCTGCCCCCGCATACTTTGCACTGATGTGTCAATCTCACATAACCAAGCACTGAGCATAACACACTAGTTAAGAAAGAATTAAGATTAGACTTGGAGCTATTTGTACTTGTCAACTAGTCTTGTGGAAAAAGTTTTTCAGTAAGCATTTAACCTAACATGCAGAAATAAAGCTTCAGTTGTTTGAAAAGAACCCTCAAATCTACTAAGAGGAAGTGACAGTTTCTTAAAATAGGAAATGACCTAATAGTTTATGATTATAATAGCTTTCTAACTTTTACATAGTAAAGAGAAGAAACTCCACCGGAATGGGGTTTTCCAAAGAAACCTAAAGGGACCAAGGCATGGTTTCGCAACTCCACAAATAACCAGATACCACAAATTTCAGGGAGCTTACAAGTGAGGGGCCCAAGGAGATGGCTTAGTGAGTAAAGGCACCTGCTACCAAGCCTGACACTTACATTTGGTTTTCAGAGCCTACATGGTGGAAGAAGAAAACTGAACCCTGCAAACTGTTCTCTGACCTCCACTTGTCCCTTGGTACCAAAAAAGTAAAAAAATAAAGGAGCTCAATGACAGTCAACTCTATAATTTCAGTGACATTTAGTTCTGTTAGCACAGCAGAACTAACCCATCTGCAACAGGGCCTACCAGATGGCTTCAGCTGATAAAGGGCTACTCCCCTCCAGTCTCTGGTCTGAAGACTAGTGATAGCTGACCTACTTAGGTTCTTAGGCTTCCACTGTGAAATGCCTTAATTGTCTCTCTTAAAGAAAAAGGGCAAACAAACATCTCAAGAGGCTGTCAAATGTGTGCGAGGGACCAAAAACAAGGCAAAGCCCCACAAAAATAAAAGCAAATGGGGGGGGCGGCTTGAAAATGGCTTATTAAAAGCACCGACTGCTCTTCCAGAGGACCCACGTGGTGGCTCACAACCTTCTCAGGCACCAGGCACACACATGATTCAATGCCCACATGCAGGCACAAGACCCATACACAAAAACAGTAAAAATCTTGTAAACAGGAGGCATTTCTAGTTCCTATCTCTGCCATCTTGCTGTATTCAGACTATAACACTGAAGTTGAACTTACAACTATTCAGTGTGGTTTAGAAACTATAAAATTTGGAAAATAATCAACTGAATCCAATTAGTTTAATATGGATCAATGTTGTGCCTCTGACTAGTAAATCAAGAAAAAGCTGTAGAACTCCGCATTGACTGTTATTAGAACAAAATCATACAATAGAAATAATAAACAGAAGAATAAAGGTATCTACAAGATAAAACTCAGTTATTAGATCTAGACTTGGGTGTAATAAAGGTTCTCCCAAGTAGGCAACCAAAATACAATCCTTGAAACGCCACTTGCAATCAAGATAAAATAAAAGAAAGGCCAAGGTGCTCTTGCCACAGTTAGAGAAATGACAGAGGGGTGGTAATGGAAAGTAACTCCTTCATCCAAACATTTAATTTTGTACAAATTGCCTCCTAACCACACCCCCAAGGCCTTATGGATCCAAAAGGCTGTCTACTGATTTAGCGCTGTCAGCCAGCCTTTGGTCTGGAAAAAACAGCTGCAAATCATTTCTGTCAATTGGCCTTGTGCTCTAAGACCATGGTTTCTGTCTGGCCTTTGTGGAAGAAATTCCACATTACTTCTCAAATTTAAAATAGCAATCTTTCCTGGGAATGTTCTCTAGCTTATGTATTAGGGATTATAAAAATTCAATGGGACCTATAAGGCTTTAAGATGTTTGGATACCAGTGCACATTAAGTGTTTCTTAAAAATAACTGATTCCCCAGAAAGCATTCATTTTCTAACAAAAAAACAAAACTTAGTTCAAACCAGTAACATTCATTCTTTAAAGGTAGGAGAAAACTAAGACAGCAAACATAAGGCAGCATGTATGAACCACACCCCCAATCCTAGCTTGACCCAAGTCTCTTATCACACCAGCCAAGTTCTATTTCTTTTTTCTTTTTTGAGACATTGGGGAACTCATTATATAGACCAGAGATCTGCCAGGCTATGGCTCCCGCATGCTGGGGTTAAGGCCGTACACCACCACACACAGCTCCCCAAGTTCTAATTTTTAACTCTAAATTTTGGGTTTTACCAACTGGTTGCTAAAAAAACAGAACAATAAAAAACTAAGGCCTCCTGATTTAGACTTTCTTAAAACTGAGCAACTGGCTGGGCGGTGGTGGCGCATTTAATCCCAGCACTTAGGAGACAAATGCAGGTGGATCTCATTGAGTTCGAGGCCAGCCTGGTCTACAAATCAAGTTCCAGGACAGCCAGGGCTACACAGAGAAACTGTCTCGAAAAACCAAACAAACAAACAAAAAAAAACAAACAAACAAACAAAAAAAACCCTGAGCAACCGCCTAGCTAAGAACAGGAAGTTGGTCAGCAATACACTTGCTAACAACAAAGTAAATAAGGCCAATGTTCAATCACCATGAAGTAAAACAAACATGAGATTTGGGTTTCATTTATTGCTTCCTATCTTCTGGTCACTTCACAATTCTTCTGAAAAGACAGGTTAAGTATTACAATTTCTAACCCTGGGAAAACAAAGGTCAAAACACTTACGTGCCTACTTTTTGGGATAGAGAGTTGGTTAACAGCAGAGGTAATTCATTAAAATGTCAATTTAGAACAGAGAACAGGAACTCTTTCTTTAAAAGAGCCAGAGTAAATATTTTAGGCTCTGAAGGTCAAAGGCCATTATATAGGTACTTTCACAACCATTTAAAATGTAATTATTTTTAAAAAGGTAAAACAGTTTTAGCACTATGGTTCCTGCTTTAGAGGAACAAAATTAATTTACATATTTTTTGGCTTTTGGAGGTTTTGTTTAAAATATTTATTTTAAAAATTGGTGAAGAAGGCTGGTGGTGTAGTTCAGCTGGCAGAGTGCTTGCCTAGCATCATCATCATCAATGAAGCCATGGGTTCCACACTCAGTACCACATACAACTAGTATGGTGGTACATGCCTATAATCCCAGCATTCTAGTAGTTGAAGACTAGCAGTTCAAAGCCGTCTTTGGTTACATAGGAAGTATGGGGTTAGCCTGGTCTACAGGAGATTTTGCCTTCACTTCCCTCCCACCAAAAACTGGTTCAGTGACTAAGGGTGTTACTCAGTGGAAAAATCCATGTACAAGCCCTGGGGACACTCTCCAGCAATGAAAAAGTAAATAAAAATTGTGGGACATGCATATACTATATAGCTCAATGATAATAAATATCTGCATGGTTATTTTTTTAATATAAAAAGTTTATTTTAAATTTTGTGTGTGCACATGCGTACCCTCGGCATAGTATCCTAGTATGGTATCCATGTAGGTCCCCCTGGAGCTAGAATTACAGGCAGCTGTGAAATACCCAAGGCAGGTGCTAGGAACTGAACCCAGGTTCTCTGCAACAGTGGTCTTAACTGCTGAGCCATTTCTCTAGCCCCATATTGCGTTACTTTCAACAATAGCCACATCTGGAATTTTCTCACCTTGCAAAACTGAAACTATTAAGCAGTAACTCCTCATCCCCTGTCCCTTTACTGTTTTATCTCAATGATTTTGACTATTCTATGTACCTAACTTGAGAAAAGCCACTCAATATTTGTCCTTTTGTGACTGTCTAACCTTAATTAGCACAATGTTCTTAGTTCATCCACACTATTGCCTATGTCAGCATTCCCTTGCCTTTTAAAGGTTTAATAATATATAGTTCATTGTGTGTATCCATTTACCCATCAATAGCTACCTGGGTTACTTTTATCTTTTGGGAATTGTGGATAATGTTGTAAACATGGGAATACTAAACAATATTCAAACACAAATGAGGGTCGGTCAGCAAGATGATTCAGCAGGTAGAGGTGCTTGCTTCTGAGCCTGACGACTAGAAATGGATTCTCAGGAGTGAAATGGTAAAAGGAGAAAGCCAATTTTCTGACCTCCAAGTGCTCAGGTATGTACACAGATGTGTAGACACACACAGAGAAAATAAACACACAAATCAAAGCTCCAAGAGTTAGATCAAAATTGTCTGAGTAAAGAATAACTATCAAATTCTGCTGGGACACATAAAAGAATATTCACTGAGTGATATGTTCTGCAATAAATATGCACTTACTGTAACTCCTTTCATTAAGATATATCACAATGTTTAATTTAAAAAAATATATTTACTTATGTGTATGCAGGTATGCACGTGCCATGGCTTGTGTGGAGGTCAGAGGAGCAACTTGTAGGAGTTGGTTCGCTCCTTCACTTAGTATGTCCTGAAGATTCAATTTAGGTCACTGGGTTTAGCAGCAAATGCCTTTTCCCACTGAGCCATGTTGTAGCCCTGCCCCATAATCTTTAAAGTGGTTAACTATTATATCCAGATTCAATAGATAAATTCACTATTAATGCATTTCTGTTTTAAACAGCTTAATTAACAACATATGTTCTATATTTATGCCTCTGAAAGGTACCTGTGTTTATATGATTGCTTTATTGTATATTATACATTATTTTGGGTTCTAGTAGCTCATTCATTTCAAATAGCAAGTCATACTTTACTCCACAGACATAAGATAAAGCTTCAAAAGAATTATAGAATTCCATGTTTTCCCGAGACGAGAAGAGCAGTTTTCTATACTGAAAATGGACTGTACTTGGAATTTTATTTTTTATACACACACAGATACATAAACAGAGCTCCCAGGGGGCCTGGAGATATAGCTCAGTTGATAAGAGTAGCTGCCTAGAATGTATGAAGCCTTGAGTTCAATCCCCAGCACCCCATAAATTGGGTATAGTAGTACATGTCTCTAATCCAAGCTTATAACCCCAGCATTACAGCTCCCCAGTGCCCGGGATTTCCAGTGCTGGGACCACATGTGCTAACCACCATACTATGCTTTAAATAATTAAAAACAGGAGCCCTCACACAAAACGCATATGCATGATGCGAAGAGTTCCAAGTGAGTAGGAGGTGCTTCTAGCCCAAAAGGGAAGGGTGTGGAAGCTCCAAGTCACCCACATATAGTCCTCATCTCTCAAACAAGGTAGGGCACTATGCTATTTCCTGTTTGCTGGTAACCTTGAACCTAAAAATGTACCAAATTTGCTTTAAGACAAAAAAATTCCATGTCAAGTGACAAGGATTGCCAATTGTGAAACTGAGCAATTGCAATTGGGGAACAGTTGACAATATCTGCTGACCGAAATTCCCAACATCAGTTCACATTGAAGTCACTCCAACAAAAGCAAACCAGTACTTAATTTCTGATTTAAAGCAAAACTCTAGAGGATAGATAGACCACAGGGTCAAACTTTTTGTGGCAGAATACAAACAGAACTTCAACTTCTAGATTCAAGGATCTTACACTTTTTTTTTTTTTTTATTTTTTTTTTTTTTGGTTTTTTGAGCTGTCCTGGAACTCGCTCTGTAGACCAGGCTGGCCTCGAACTCACAGAGATCCGCTGTCTCTGCCCCCTTAGTGCTGGGATTAAAGGTGTATGGCACCACCGCCCAGCGTATTTAACAACACTTTCAATGTAAACTATTATGGAGCTCCTAGAGCAGAAGGAAAAACTCAAGCTGAGCATTGAGACATGGGAGGCAGAAGCTAGAGGACCAGGAGTTCAAGTCCATCTTTAGACAGAGCCAGTTGGGGACCAGCCTTGGCTACATGAAACCTTGTTTCAAAAAAGATGGGGGGGGGGGGGGGGTGTTTCATGATTTTAATCCATTCTAATGCTTACGCTATTTTTTCCTAAAGGATGGGAGTTTGATTCCATGTAACACGAGAATCCATTTAATAATGATCACATTCTACCATAAAAACAACTACAGTTTTGCCATCAACAAGCATGCATCTTAGTGAGCTTGTAACGTATATTTGGGAAATAAGGCCCAAGAAGCCAACAGACAGTAGTCTGCTTTCTCTCCTAATGCCTTCTGTTAGTCTTAGCTTTCCACAGCAATGTCAGTTTATAAAAGTAAAGTTAGTGAAAGGACATTCAAAGTCAGTATGTCAAATTTCAAAAGTATCAGGGCTACCATTAGTTAAACGGTCCTCTTTACCAATGTCAAAACTAAATGTCAGACCTACAGAAGAATTCAACTGCACATTCCAAAGGATCTCTTGATGACCTTTTTCTACTACTGCTATTTTAAAGTATCAAATTAAAAAGATGTTTTTCTTTTTTTTTTCTGAAGCACTGGAAATTGAACCTTGAGTTTCATGAATGATAGGCAAGCATTCTACCCATGAGTGATAGACTGATCCTATCTTTACTTTTTGAAAGAGTCTCAATAAAGAAATTGTCCAGGTTGGCCTTGAACTTGTAATCCTCCCATCTCAGTATCCTGAGATAGATGGTAGTTGAACAGAAATGGATTACAGTTGGTATCACAAGCCCAGCTTAAAATGAAATAAAATGTCACATAGCACATGTAATAGGTAAAAGGCTAATTGTCAAAATGTTGAAAATGTTTCAATAAATTAATTGAAGGCATACCCAATAGGAAAGGAGAAAGGGCTTCAGGGAAATTACAATGGCAATAAATAACAGAAGTTGCCCAATCACCAACCAGTGAAAAACAAAGTGAAACACAAGACACTATTTTTGGCTTATGTTGTCCTGTCACTTAGGAAGGGGCTGGGGGGATTCCCCGTAAGTCTGAAGCCAGCCTGGTTCACAGAGTGAGACACTGTCTCAAAACTAAACCAAACTAATAACAACAAAAAAAACTATCTTTCACCAACTGGCATTATTTCAAAACCGTGGTAAGGCTGGAGACATAGCTCAGTGATTAAGAACACTTGTAGTTCTTCCAGAGGACTAAGTTAGATTCCCAGCACCTACATCAGGCAGCCATACCCACCTGTAACTCCAGCTTTAGGGGTTTTAACACCTAGGGTGTCCTTCATGTGCACATGCTCACAAGCAGGCACTAGCACAATTACACATAACTAAAAATAATAAAAATAAGGCTTAAAAATAGGGTAGATGATACTTCAAACTGACAATGGCACATAAAATCTTCAAAGATCACTTTGGCAATAGTTACTACCATTTTTAATATGCAGATTTTTTTTGCTTAAGTAATCTGGCATTCAGCAATTTATCCTGGCAGCACAGAACTTTTATGTGCTACAGTGTTTAAGGGAGGTCTCAAGAAAGCCATATATAAACAAAGACAGATAGATGAGAATTTGTAAAAATCATTATTTGGAAAGAGTATGCTAAGAAAAGGGAACAATAAAAATAAAAACCCTTAAATGAGAGGTAAAAGTCAGTGTGGTGATATTGTGTCCACCAATATACAGTGCACCCTAATAAACTTATCTGGGGTCAGAGAATAGAACAGCCACTAGATAGACATAGAGGCCAGAAAATGGTGGCACACACATCTTTAATCCTATCACTTGGGAGGCAGAGATCCATCTGGATCTCTGTGAGTTCAAGGCCACACTGGAAACTGCCAGGCATGGTGACATACATCTTTAATCTCAGGAAGTGATGGCAGAAAGCAGAAAGGTATATAAGGCATGAGGACCAGGAACTAGAGGCTTTTAAGCTTTTAGGCTTTTAGCAGCAGTTCAGCTGAGATCCATTTGGACAAGGACACATAGGCTTCCAGTTTAAGGAAATAAGATCAGCTGAGGAATTGGCAAGGTGAGCCTGGTTGTGTCTTGTTCTGTTTCTCTGATATTTCAGCGTTCACCCCAATATCTGGCTCCCGTGTCTTTTATTAATTAGACTCTTTAAGATTCGTGTTATAAGTCAGAGGAAAGAATAGTCTACTCTGGAGCCTTCAATGTATCACGGGATCAAACCAGGTAGAAGAGTGAGCCTCATGGGCCAGTGTAAAGGCTAGGAATTAACTGTACTTTTGATTAAGTCTTATCTTCCAAATGGTATTCCCATTTCACCATAAGCTTGTGTGCCACCCTTCTTGGCAAGCTATCACATCAACTGCTCTGCTCCTACAGGCCTTACCCGCTCCAAACAAACATTCCCTCCTTTAAGTTGATTCTGTCAGACATTTTGGCCAGCAAAGCAAAATTCAACTAATAATACAATGTTTTTTTACCATGTTACAAACTAGATTTCTATTTGTTTTGCATTTTGACAATGTCTCTTGAAGGCAAGCTTGGTCTCAAATTCCCTACACAAATAAAAATGACCTTGAATTTTTGATTCCCTACCACCAGAGTGATGTGATTACACATGTATACTACATCTGGTTTTATGCAGCACTAAAAATCTAACCCAACACAATTTCATGTAAGCTAGGCAAGTATTCTGCCAACTAAATTACATTCCCAGCCTAATCCAACTGTCTTTAATATGTACCTTTTCCCCCACATGCCTTCGTTAGTTGTGAAGTTTACTGTCTGTCATTTCAATTGAGGTTAATATCATAAACCTTAACCATCATTAGATGTATTCCTTAACCATTTTCACTTTTATTTATTTATTTAGGTTTTTTGAGACAGGTTTTCTCTGTACAGCCCTGGCTATCCTAGAGCTTGCTCTGTAGACCAGGCTGGCCTGGAAATCAGAGATTTGCCTGCCTGTGCCTCCCGAGTGTTGGAATTAAAGGCATGTGCCACCACCACCCAGCTCTACTTTGACTTTGTGCTTCTACCTTCTAACCACCTCCCACAAGTATGACTATAATAATTCTTTCACTGATTATATATTGGTGTTTTGCTTGCATGTGAATACACACATGACAAGCATGCAGTGCCTACAGAGGACAGAAGAGGACATCGGATTCCCCTAAGATTGGCTGTGTTACAGATGCCTGTGAGCTACCTTGTGGGAACTGAAACTCAAACCTAGGTCCTTTGGAAGAACAGCCAACTGCCAAGCCATCTCTCCAGTTCAAGTCTAGTAATTCTTTATTCAAACATCTCTGATAACTTTTAATCTATATTTAAACTTCTCACTCTGGCTTCCTCTGTTCCCAATGTAAAACTCTCTTCCAGACTTGTGTCCCACACCTTTCTCACGGTATCATATGACTAACAGATACATCTGAAATTCCCCCAGCTCAACTATTACCCCATCCTTTTTCTAAAATTTCCCTTATTTCTCCATCCAAGAGACAATGTGATTATGGCTTTTTTAAAAAAAGGACAATGGACTTTTGAATCAGACTAAGATTTACTTAGCCTAGGTCAGTAGGTAAAGACAGCTTATCTTGCCTTAATTTCAGCTTGTTTATGGAAAAGGTCCTGACTTACAAACAAGACACTTCATCATCTGATACAGGAACAGATACAGAAATGATGGTATTAAGCACAACTGTTAAGAGGAGGAGATTTTGAAGCATGACGTAACATGGATGGAATGAAGAAAGGCTCAGTGAAATAGTATGCCAGTCACAAAAGAACAAAGACTGTATCCGCTCATGTGAGGTAGCAAAGGCAGAGAATATGAGATTGCCGCGAGCTGAAGGAGGGACAAATACTGGGCATAGTGTAGCAATGCCTGTAATTCCAGTACTCTGGAAGGTAAGGCGGAATGGTGAGTTCAAGACCAGCCTACAATGTGAAACCCCTGTGTTAACAACAAAACCCCTAATAACCATACGGTGGTTGCACTGTAAATAATATAAAATACTGATAATTTCCTCTGAATATTACAGACAAAAAACATATTTCAGTTCTCCTCTCAGTACCGCCTACCTGTACATTTATACAACATTCCCGTCATGGTTCCGGCTGCTACTGTGTTGAGGTCATCTTCTGCACCTCGTGTTTTCTCAATGATAACACCAAATGCACTATAGAGCAAAGCTAAAGCAGAAACAGAGATCAGTGGTGAAAGTTAGCATGGTAATCATATTAGGCATGCACACCCAAAGACATAGCCAGAACCATCACTAGAGCATGCTTCTAATAGGAAAAATCCAGAAACAAAATGTCCTCCAAGAACATCTGCATCACTGCACTGATCCAGAAAGGGACTTTCCATATCACAGAACACCACCATCACCACCGTCACAGCTAGGAAGATGCCAGACAGTGCTGGTACACGCCTTTAATCCCAGCACTCGAGAGGCAGAGGCAGATGGATCTCTGCGTTTGAGGCTACCTGGACTATGGAGCATGGTCCAGGACATCCAGGGCTACACAGAGAAATCCTGTCTCAAAAAACAAAACAAAAAAACAAGAACAAAACAGCTGGAAAGACCTACATTCACTGGTACATAAAGCAGGCACATGTGTAGTAGCACACAACTGACTGGTTACGCCAAGAAGGGGTTGTGAAGATACAGAATAAATACTATTTCTAGAAAGTATTACTGCAGAGTCCAAGAAAAATATTTCAGTTTTACTTATGCTACCTATAATAGCTGTTATCTCTGTGAGTTAGAGGCCAGCCTAGTCTACATGCCAAGTTCTAGTCCATCCAGGGCTACATAGTAAAGTCCTGTCATCTTCTCCCTAAATCAACAAAAACCTCACACACAGGATCAATAAAAGAATTTGAGGTATGACTTTCACATGTTACAAAACCCTGTAGTTTTACAGTACCTTCAGCTAAAACTTTATATGTACTTTACCTATCAGGCACAATATGCATTATACTGCTTTCTTACCACTTTTCATTATCATGGATACCTGGGTAGCGCACGCCTTTAATACTAGTGCTCTAAAGGCAGAGGCAGGTGGATCTCTGAGTTCCAGGCCAGAGTAGTCAACATAGCAAGCTAGCAAAAACTAAAGAGAGACCCTGGCTCAAAAAAACAAAAACAAACCCAGTATACTTGCCTTTCCTTATACTTTCTCAGCCTTACCCTTGGTCTGTTGTGGAACTTCTCTACTTTTATGAAAGCTAGTCTTTCTGTTAAACACATTCAACTGAAAATGATCATGTAATACCACTGTGACCAGTCACATCACATTATAATGGAAAAACACAGTAACCAACAGAGTGACCATCTATTCCACCCTGCCTAGAATTGTAGGATTTTCTTGAATGTAGAATTTTCAGTGCTAAAAACAAGGAAGTTGTAATGTAGGCATGGACTGCTGAGTTTCCTAGGTATATAAGAAATTATAAAAGAACAGATGACCATGACTTGCATGTGTAGGGTAGTGTTTCAGGACATCAAAGGCGCCATTTGTCAGAATACAAAATGTGAATTTGGCTTTATGGTGTGAAAATGTACTGCTTCCAAATGCCATAGCCAAGACTAGAATCTTACCAAGTTACAATAGAGGCCTTTTATCTTTTCAACAATTTTGTCTACATTTTCTCTTACTTATTCTGCTACAAGAAGAGTACCATAAGTTCAGCTTGTCTATAAATTATGAAAACCTTAGACATAAGGCCTATTTGCCACAAGTAGATTATAAATCATCAGCAATCAAAAGAACAAACTATTCATGAACAGTAAGTGATGAAAGCACGGGTTCTGACTAAGCAGCACTAAATTACTTACCCCTTGTCTGTAACTGAGAATGCTTTCCTTATCTACAAAGACTTACTGCAGCCCTGCCATTTAGGTCCTGGAAATCTACAGATGAACTGACTACTCAATAGGCTATTAGGAAAACAAAGCAAAAGGTCTGCAGATCTGTCACGTCTCACTGCAGGACTTTGAACCTTGCTAGCAGGTATAGCCCTATGCCTTGGACATCATTTAGTTTAAAACAGGATTTTACTTGGCATACTATTTAGACAAGTAGGGTAGCACTTACAAGTCTTTTCATAGATGATAGCTATAATATTTACCAGAGTGGATTTAAATGTGGACTGTTTAGCCTATAACCAGAATTTTAGTTGACCAAATTGCTTATGATAACTGTACATCCTTTCTTTACAGCAGAGGACTGTTTGCCTAGCATGCATAGAGCCCTGTGTTTGTTCCTCAGAACACACCTGTAATTTCAGAACTTGGAAGGTAGGACCAGGAGGATCAGAATTCCAAGTTTATCCTCAAGTATATAACAAGTTTGAGGCCAGACTCGGCCTCATGAGACCTTGTCTCAAAACAAAAAATTCATCAAACAAGATTTATACTTACCCAGGGAGCCTAGAGTATTAGCCCAAAGTGCCCCTTGCCTAGTCACCATATTCAAAATCCTACCAGGAAGAATGAGAAAAAAATGTATTTAGGATCATTATTTCTGTAATAATCTTATAAACCATAATAGTAGCTATTTAAAACACCTAGACCCAAGCCTCAATGTTTGTGTAACTTTAAGATATATATTAATATCACCCCAGATTTTAATAAAAAAGGTTGTTACTTTACATAAATGAGGGTTATGATAAAAAAAAAATTTCTAACACTCTGGGCAAAGACTAAAGAAAAGTCCTTTAGGTAAAGATATAAAATTATTCAATACAGATTAAATACACAAAGGCTTTGAATCACAGCCTGAAATATATTTTACAAATTGATCTACGTAAAACCATGCCACTGTAACTGTGACAACAGTTTGGTTTTCTTTTGGGAAGAGTCTATTTTCAGAATATCAAGTAGAATCAACGGAAAGGGCAGGAGTATATACAATGCAAAGCCGACCTGAGGAGAAAGGAAGAGCTTCATTACTAGACTACATGGAGAAAGTGTTGTCTGCTCCCATACTAGAACTAAGCAGTCAAAATGAATGCTTAGCACACTCTCAAGGAAGCACAGGTCCATCTTACACCAGAGTCACAGCCCACCAGAACAGTGATGCAGCAACCAGGCGAAGACCACCCAGTACTCTCCCAGCAGTGTAACACCACCACAGGAATGTGTCTGGGATGGCTGACTACTACTGGAAATAAGGAAGTACAACCACAAACAGTAAGAACTCAGATTCATAGCAACAAAAATGTGTTTACTTTCAAAATGTTTAGAAACCTAGTAATGACTATGGAGAAATATATTTTCTAATTAGTTATGTTACATATTTATTAACACAAGTCTAGTACATGGATTTTAAATCTGTAACAAGCTTAAAAATTATTAATTTTCATTATTACTTTGGTACATTTCCATTTAATGAGTCTTTACCTAGTTCTCACTTTTATCACCTTTCCACAACTCTGCAAGGCAGGAAGTAGAGAAGTTTACTCAAGATTACAAAATACTAAGTAATTAAACTAGGATTATGAAGTTACACACAATGTGCTTGGCTGCAAATTCTACCTTTTCTCTATTATTAATTGCTGCTTTCTAATAATGGGAAGACAAAGATTACATTGCTATTGTTTTAAAAACTGAAGTATAGTATCTTTTCTAAGAGACTTCCTACTTCTAAATTCATATTTAACATTGGTTGGGGATTTGGTTCAAAACAATACAAGAGAAGAAACTGGGTATGATTGGCCATCGCTGATGGTTGTTGTAGAAGAGTTAGGTTCACAGGTACTTATTACACTATTTTGGCTTCTCATACTACAGAATTTAAATTGTTAATACAGGGAGGGATTCATGCAGTGACAGGAACAGGGAAAACATTGGCAGGCCTTTAAGGTTTCCCAGGCCTAACTCCAGCATGTCTGCTGCCATCTTCTGGCAGAGCAATACACTTGCAAGTCAGAGCTTCTAGTGCTCAGTAATGGGCAAGGGAGGCCGGCTCATTGGATAACGTGAACAGCTCCCGAGAAGACACCTTAGGGTTTACCTCTGGCCTTCACATGCACCTACCCCCCACAGACATGGATACCTACACACATGTACATACACACACAATAATGATCTTCAAGTTCTGGAAATTTTATTTAAGAGTTTCAGAAAAGAAGCATGTAACAACAAGGAGCTAATAAATCTAGCTATGGCTTTCATCTCATCAAGTACTCTACTGCTACGGGCCCCCAAACAATCACAATTCCCTATTAGGTACTCAACAACTGAAAAAGCATGCCATACAAGTTTGGAGAACAGAACACATGTAAGCCAAGAAATCAGGTTGGGGTAGTCCAGCTGAATGAAGACACCAACTCAAATCACTACTCTAAAAAGCACACAGTAATCTGGTTTCTTATTGTTTGGAAAAACAAAACCAAACAAACCAAATATTTAAAAAGGGGAGGGGGGTAATGTTAATTCTCTAAGCATTTTATTAACACAGGGTGGTAACCATCAAACAACAAAGCTGAGGTTAATATGCAAACATCAGTTCATCAAAAGATTTCATAGACTTACTGTACGTTTCTTGGTTTGGACCAGGCCATGCTCTGGGTTTCCTTCAATCCTAACCGCAGACCGTTCATTGCCCCAAATGCAGCCCCTGGTGGTGAATCATAACAATTTAGCCAAAAGAAAAAAAGAAAAAACTTTGTTTCTGGTTTCTTTTATAGAATAAAAAGTGTGATTTATGTTTTAAGTTGAAAACAATATTCTAGCTATTTTTCATATTAAGCACCAATAACTACTTAGATATAAGGACATAAAAAATATACTACCCACCTGTCATGCAACATCCTCCAATGGTAAAGAAAGCTAGCTCAAATCTGCCTCGGGTTTTGTTAGCTCCAGTTGGCAAAATGAACTCATCGGTATCCTAAAGGGTAAGAAGGAAAACCAAGATGAGTGCTCCCTGGATAGCTGTTAACTTTCTTCCTTCCTTTTTCTTTCAGTTTATGAGACAGGGTTTCATTATGTAGCCTAGGCTGGCCTGGAACTTAGAATTATCCCGCTTCAGCCTCCTAAGTGCTTGGATTACAGGTTCTTCAACTTTTCAAAGTAATTTTAAAATAAGTAAACAATCAAATTAATGCAAACGCATGTATCATATTCAAGCAAAAAGAAAACTGTCTGCACTAATAGCCTGCCCATAAGTCAAAAATGATGAGATAACTATTCTTGGTTGTCAACTGACTCCATCTAGAATTAACTAAAACTCAAGCAGCTGGGTATACCTGTGAGAGATTTTTTTTTTTCTTAATTAAATCATTGGAAGAGTCACTTTTAATCTGGATCTTTAAGAGGGGGAAGATCCACCTTTAATCTGGGCCACACCTATGTAAAGGACATGGAAGAAGGAAGCTTGTTCTTTGCCTGCTTACTCTCACTTGCATGTCAAGTCTATTCCTTCACTGGCATTAGAGCCTACTTCTTTGGGATTCTGGTGTATACTGAAGACTAGCTGAGACGTCCAGCCTTGTGGACTGAACAACTGTTGGAATCTTGGACCTTCCGTTGGTAAACAGCCATCGTCAGATTAGCTATACCACAGCCTGCAAGCCATTCTAATAAATCTCCTTTATATATGTATATAGATTCAGCCTACAAATTCTGTTACTCTAGAAGTGACAAGTGACACGAGCATAACACACTGAGCTCTTTGGAAAGACTCTCATTCAGAACTTTCAATTACTCCATCTATTCTTTCATAGTTTAAATCGGACAAGGTTGTATACAATCTACTTTAATGATAAACTTTAAACAACAGTGCAAGTATTTAGAAACAATGGCCCTAAAGAAAGGAACACTGAAAGCTGAGTCATACTGGTTGACTAACAGTCTGGAAGCAAGATCATACAACTACAAATTACCCCCTTAATAACTTCTCTTTTTCGAAGGCAGGGCCTCAAGTAGTTATAAACTTGCTATGTATGTGAGGATGACCTTGAACTCTTGATTGTCCTACCTCTACTTCGAAAGTGTACAGATTGATTACAGGTATGCACCAATTTGTAGGACCCTTTTGTTTGTTTTCAGTTCTGAAGAATGCAAGGCTTTGCAAGCACTCCAGCCCTTCCAATTAATAACTCCAAACTGCACAGGGGATATATACTTCTTTGATTACCTGTAGACAACTGTAGAACTTCTTTCTGGGAAATGCATACACAAATTTATTATGTACACAAATCCAGCATGTATCTCCACCCCAAAACCTTAGTTGGGAGATGCTACTCCAGTAATAGCAACAATGTTCACTTTTAAAGAGCTACTATACTTTCTGTCTTAGATTTATTTATTGAATGAGTATTTTGTCTGCATGTATGTATATGAAGCACATCATGTCTGGTGCTCAAGGACAACAGAAGACAGCACTGAACCCCTGGAACTGGAGTTAGGGACAGTTGTGAGACACCATGTGGGTGCTGGGAATGGAACCAGAGTCCTCTGCAATAGCAGTTAGTGCTCTTTGATGGCTGAGCCACCTCTTCAGTCCCTAAACAAATCATTTTTAAAATAAAACCCCAACAGTTTCATGGAAGCAAATGGTGTAACCAATACACTTTTATGAAGAACACTTTCATTTCTGCCAAGCTTCTTATGGTGATTTCAATGAAAAGGGACCCCATAAGCTCATATATTTGTAAGCTTAGTCTCTAATTGAACTGTTTGGAAGGATTAGGAGGTGTGACCTTATTGGAGGAGGTGTTTAGCTGGGGTGGCTCTGAGGTTTCTAAAAGTCCACACCAGGCCCAATGACACTCTGTGCCTGCTGCCTGTGGATCAGGATGTGAAACTCTCAGCTACTGCTTGTCTGCTTCCTGCCACGATAATGGACTAACCCTCTGAAACTGTACAAAAGTCCCCAATTCAATGCTTTCTTTTATAAGAGTTGCTTTGGTCATGGGTGTCTCTCAAAGCAATAAAACAATAACTAAGACACTTCCCATGTAAAAAAGGTTAATGGATAGAGCACAGTGTACAATGTGCCACTTTTAACATGAAGAGACCACTAACAACTAACAAGTAGCACTTCTCTCCTAGCCCCGTGGCAAACACTGAATTTTGGTAAATCCATATCTGATTAGGAAAGTGGCTTTGGGCTTCTCATTTCTGGCTTACGTATACACCCTCTTAGCAAAAAATTGTACAAATATGTGCATGTACTTACAGCACAGAAAAATGGTCTGATAGACAATAAAAAAATTCTATTGCTACTGTATAGAATCAGGACTGATTTGTCTACAGCTCTTACATTCTCCAACTATGCTAAATTCATTTACTAATTTTTACCTGATTTGCTTTTCTTCAAATTACCATAGTTAAGATTCTTGCATTATTTGCAAACAGTTTCGATTCTTTTTCAGTCTAGAGAACATTTCTTTTCTTTTTATAGACAAGGTCTCATTATATAGTCCTAGGCAGCCTCAAACTCAGCTCTGCCTGCCTCCCAAGTACTAGAATTAAAGGCCTACACACCAAGCCTGGCCAGAATCCAATTCTCTCTTTTGCTGTGCTGGTTAGACAACTGTGAGGATAAGTAAAGAGAGGAGACATGCCTGTATTGCTCCTGATCTTGAGGAATTTACCCAGTCTTTTATTATTAAGTATGAAGTTACTGTGGATATTCTGTAGATACCATATAACAGGCTGATTAAGAGTTAACCAAATACTTTTTCTCCATCTATGGAGGTAACCATATGGTTTCTATCCAATATTTTTCCTTTATTTATTTATTTTTTTTAACAAGTGATTAAGTCAATTTATTTAAAGAGTTGACTTAGGCATCCGCAATAGTGACTTCAACCTCTACTCCTGGCTCAATACTGATGGAAGTAATCTGTTTAACAATCTCGGAAGGACTGTGTAAATCAATGAGTCGCTTGTGGATTCTCATTTGTAAACGATCCCACATCTTGGAACCTTCACAAGTTGTTTTTCTTGTACTGATTCTCAGTGTCTTGGTAGGCATGTGCACCGGTCCTTTCACCTTCAGATCCTTTTCCTTTGCACTTCTGATCAAGTCCGCACACACCTTCTCCAGCGACTTCACCTTGTGGCTGGTGAGTATGATTCGAATTCAGTGAATTGCCACCTCGGGCTCCACGGGCGTCTTTTCGGTATCTTTAAAAGCCATGGCTGCTGCCCGGCTTCCTGATCGACTTGTTCCTCAGCAGGAACGAACAGTGGTGAGTCAGGTCGGGAGCAGAACGGACAGAGCTCTGCGGCACATAACACCACGCCTCAAAAAGCCCTTTATTGCTTTTATATGGAAATGCTATATGATATTTATTTTTAGATGTTAAATCAACTTCATTTCCTTGAAAGATTCAAACATTGGTCTTTCAACTTTTGATAATTAGTTCAGGACCTTGATACTGTAAATCAACCTTTAAAAATAAAGATTAAACTGGGTGGTGGTGGTGATGGTGCATGGCTTTAATCCCAGGACTCCAGAGGCAGAGGCAGGTGGGATCTCTGAGTTCAAGGCCAGCTTCTGTTGTGGAATAATCTTTTTGTACACTGTGAAGATGTGTCACTCTGGTTGGTTTAATAGAGAGCTGAATGGCCAATAGCTAGGCAAGATATCCAGGCAGAGGATGCTGGGAAAAAGGGTGGAATCATGATGAGACATGAAGGAAGCATGACATGTAGGAGATAAGGTAACAAGCCATGAGCCACGTGGCAATATGTAAATTAATAGAAATTGGTTAATTTAAGTTATAAGAGCTAGTTAGAAACAAGCCTAAGCTATTGGCTGAGCTTTCATAATTAATAAGTCTCCATTTGGTTATTTGTGAGTTGGCCGTTGGGAAAGAGAAAGACTCTACAAAACTGGGTCCAACATGGGGGCACATATTTCCCCATAAGACCCAAGAAAGCTTTAAAAAGGTTCCAAACACTCAAAAATGGAGCCAAACATAGCTTCCTAGTCCCGCAGTCTCTCATGCAGGCCTAGGTAGAGATGTGTCTCCAGCCACTGCATATGGGCTTAAGCCACCATTGTGCCACAATTTTGCTTATACAGACAGAAAAGGTTATAGATAGCAGTAAAGATGATTTAGACAGAAAAAAAACCCCCAAAAAAACCCTCTGAACAGGTTACAGTGTTTAAAAATGTGCATAGACTTAAGAAAGAAAATGGGTATAGACAGAGAAAAAATAAATCATTTATAAATAATATAAAAGGATAAGCCATGTTAAAAATGGAAAAATACACAAGAGTCTGGATCCTGCATGGTGTTGTATTGACTTTAAATTTTTTGATTGCTGATGAGTGAACAATAGCTGTTGAAAGATATTGGATTACTGTTAAATTAAACCAACCTATATATTTCTAAAATGTCTTAACTTCAAAATAAAAGTAAAAAAATATGTTATGTTGGGGAAGATATTATGCTTTTGTTTCCACAGAAAATGGAAAAGGCTGTGGATTCATTCAAGGTTGACAGAGATCAGATTTGACTGGGGAAGACCCCCTGAAAATCCTGGTTACAGACATAAAGAAATAAACCTAAAAAAACTCCACAAGATATGTAAAGTATATTTTATCTGCTCAAACATAAAACAAAAAAAAAATCATCTTTGGCTGGCTTGTATACAACGCACAGTCCATACTTGTGTTAATACAGATATGTATGTTACCTTTGAAAGTTTATGTGTTTTCAGAGCAAGGGGACCAAATACCAATGAAAATGGGTGGCCCAGGTGATCCAGCTTCTCAAGAGCACCTATGCTGCAGTTTCCTCAGAGTTCTGCATCCATAACAGCTTCAAAGCTGCTGGCTGAGATGGTCCAGCCTCACACACTATTCTAGCCAGGATTTAACAATTATCCTAATTTTCTCAGGGCCCCCCAAAGATGCCACATTACCAGACAACAGGAAGCAGTCTAGAGAACACAATGCTCACATTCCCAAGAGATGGAGTGGGTGGTTTTTGGTCATTCAGTGGGTTATGGATGTTTGTCATTGTTTAGGGGGGTTGGTTACAAATTGTTATTGGTCATGGTTAAAAAAAAAAAAAAAGACCCAAAAAAACAAACAAAAACCCAAACAAACAAAGGAGATTAGATTCAGGGATCTCACTCTGGAGGAAAAAAAAAAAAAAAAGAGGGGGGATATACAAATGATAGGATAAAAGGGTAAATTATTAAATACACTTTTAAACTAAAAAAGCAACTAGTAGTCTTATTTTTACATTAGTATGGATTTTTGTATATTGATACAAATTTAAGGTTATTTTATTATACTGCATTGTAGGCGGAGTTTTCCTGTCTCAACTGCCTGCTCACAAATAACCAACACAGAGGCTTAATATTAATTACAAATGCTAGGCCAATAGCTCAGGCTTATTACTAACTAGCTCTTACATTTTCAGTTAACCCATATTCCTTATTTATACTCTGCCACATGGCAGTACCTTTATTAGCATGGCACATTCATCTCCTGCTCCCTATGCATCTGGCTGGCAATTCCTCTGATTCTGCCCTTCCTCATCCCATCCTTCTCAGTTTGGCTTTCCCACCTAACTTTATCCTGTTCAGCTATTGGCCAGTCAGCTTATTTATTAATCCAATCACAGTGACAAATCTTCACAGTGTACAAAAGGATTATTCCATAGCACTGTATTATATGTTTCTATTTCTTAAGATGTTGTACCTATTCTGCTCATTTATAAATGTAATATAAACTTCTAGTCCTTGAAAGTTATTTAGAATAATAAAGAAATACTAAGTTAGGCATCTATAACAATCAAACGTATAGTCATGTCTGGTATTTTTCAAGGTCAATTAGACATATTTTAAATAGATAGATGGTCTTCAAACACTTCAGAGACCTACAGAATATGACATTTTAATGTTTTAATAACATAAGGCTTTTGACAACAGCGAGACACATCTGCTCCTGGCAGCACCAATTTACTTCACAAAAGGATAGGCACTGAAGAACCTCTATATGCTTCTTTGTGGCAAAAAAAATAAAACTAGTCATTTGGGCAAGAAACTGCCCTTGCCTTGACTGCTGACAGTATGCTGTCCAAACTGGACAAGCAGGACACAAAAGAGACTGCCAAACTTTGCCAAGGCAGGGTAGGGCAGTCCTTCAAAAGTTCCTGCTTCACAAAAAAGTCTGCCAGATATTCTAGGCCTGTAGGCTGAAGATGGATGCCCCAGTGTTACAGAGGAACCCTAGGGTGACTGTCTATTTCTGTCATTTCTCTTAGTTTTGAAAGTTGCTTTCTCTGCACTTCTTGTATATTCATGTAATATTTTATCATTCTTGGGTCTCTCATGGAGACTGAAGACAATATAGTTATAGTTTTAAAGTTTTCCTTGCTACCAAATTAAAATTAAAAAAATTAAAAAAAACCAACAGATGTAAAGTTTATAAGGTTAATAAATAAAAACTTAAGCTGTTTATCTAAAAAGTTTTAAAAGTTATTTTTAGGATGGTAACACAAGTTATGACAAAAATGGTTTAGGCATAAAACTCTGGACTAAGATAGGATAGATATTACTGTACTTTCTCCAAATCTGCCAAATACAAATGGGCTGGACATTGTGAATGTAATTCTTTTTTTTAAAATTTACTTATTTTCATTTTATGTGCATTGGTGTTTTCCCTGCATGTATGTTTGTGTGAGGGTGTCAGATCTTGGAGTTACAGGCAGTTGTGAGCTGCCATGTGGGTGCTGGGAACTGAACCTGGGGGCTCTAGAAGAACAGCATGTGCTCTTAACCACTAAGCCATCTCTCCAGCCTGTGAATGTAATTCTTACCTGATAATTATTCTTATTGTATATATTCTACTGTGTTAGAGTTAAAACTTTTCCTTTTTATTTAGACAAAAAGGGGGAAATGTTGTGGAGTAATCTTTTTGTATACCACATAGATGTGTCACTTTGGTTGGTTTAATAAAGAGCTGAACGGCCCATAGCTAGGCAGGATTTCCAGGCACAGAGGATGATGGGAAAAAGGGCAAAATCATGAAAAGACATGAAGGAAGTATGACATGTAGGAGATGAGGTAACAGGCCATAGGCCATGTGGCAACACATAAATTAATAGAAATTGGTTAATTTAAGTTATAAGAGCTAGTTAGAAACAAGCCTAAGCTATTGGCTGAGCTTTCATAATTAATAATAAATCTCTGAGTGGTTATTTAGGAGTTGGTTGGTGAGACACAGAAAGACTCCTCCCTACAAGCTTCATCAACAAAGTGAGTTCCAGGACAGCTAGGGTTACACAGAGAATCCTTGTCTCAAAAAAACAAAAAACAAAAACCAAAAAACAACTACAACAAAAAACCGGTAAAATCACTAAGATTACTTTTACTGTGATTCTTTTACATAAAACAAATGGATTTAAAACACAAAACAACTATCTTAGGAGAAACACCTCAGGAAGAAGCACAAGCCAAATCCAGTTTGTGGAGAGGAGGGGTCCATTGAGACTGGAAGATTAGCCCTCCAGGAGTACCTCCTAGTCCGTAGGCACTAAGCACTTACTCTGTGATAGAGTAAGGCACCACACCAAACCAATAAAAGCTTTACCTTACCTGAACAAGATAGCGTGGATCCACATTTAAATACGGAGACAGGGGGTTCATACCAGTTACTAGAGGGAAAACAAAATGTTGTATCAGACAAAATTCCTTAAACTATTTCCTATAGGATTGATTCAGCTGATTGTTACATGTCTTGAAATTCAATGACTGAAATAGTCTTGAGGAACTAGGTCTTGTACTGATGCCCTACGCTTTACATTTACTCATTTACTTACGAGTTTGTGTGTCTAGTGTGCACGTGGAGGTCCCACTGGAGTCCCTTCCTTCTACCAGTCTGGTTCTACAGTTCTAACTCAAGTCACCATGCTTGGAAGAAAGTGCCAATACCCACTTAATCTCCCAGACCATATACAAAAGTAGTTTCTTTATCAAGACAACCAAGCAAATAGCAAAAGAGCAATCAGTCTCTCAGGGAAAATAGTGGTTGAGCTGGGTGGTTTTTTTTATTAAAGATAAGTATATCAAGGCAGTTCCTTCAGATTACACTAACAATTTTGCTAACAGAGTCCCTCTATTAGGGCAAGGAGAATCCTTGGTTTTACCACAGGGATGAAGCTTAATGGAAAAGAAAATACAAACTTTCTGAGGGTTAAACTTCAAATCTACCAACTTTGGGTGGAAATAACCTAGCAAGAAAAATTAATTTTCACAGATTTAAATAAAATCTAGTATTTGGGTCCTTCTGTTATCTCAGTTGATTGTTCACAAATGTGTACACTCACCATGACTCCGTCCTTCAAGTCTAAGTGCTCTTAATTCAGTTTTTCCATTGTTATACCTAGCTTCCTTTGTCTTACCCCTTCAACTCACTCTGCAGAAATTAGGAAATGAGCCCTAATGGCTTCCATCTACACTTTAGATCAAATCCAAACCCCTTCCCCTGGCTTATAAAGCTTGTATTTGCTTATGTTTCCTGCCTCTCTGCTCTTATAATCTATCACTTTATTTTCCTGAAACTTTAAAGACACATGGACGCAAGCTGTTCAAGTAATGTGTCAAGTCTGTTCTGCCTCTCAAACATGTGTTGCTAAATTCAGGTCACAGCTCAAATGTCAACTACCAAGTTGTCTTCCCTAATCTGTTCTCAAATAGCCTCCTCTTCCTACCATCATCTCAGGGTCCTATTTTATTCCTTTCATGACATCTATCACTAACTGCAATGTTTTTGTGTTATTTGGCTCACCTCAGGAGTATGTATACACCATAAAGGCAATAATTACTTTGTCACATTAAGTAGTGCCCTTCTCTCTACGCAGAGAAAAACCTAAGACACACAAAACTGTGTTCTGGACTTAGTTTTGAAAGTAGATATTAGGGTCATCAAAGGGCTTTCTTTGTATTCTTTTTTTTTTTTTTTTTTTTTTTTTGTTTTTCGAGACAGGGTTTCTCTGTGTAGCTTTGTGCCTTTCCTGGAACTCACTTGGTAGCCCAGGCTGGCCTTGAACTCACAGAGATCCACCTGGCTCTGCCTCCTGAGTGCTGGGATTAAAGGCGTGTGCCACCACCGCCCGGCTTTCTTTGTATTCTTAAGGAAAAGATTTCGAGAAATACTACAAGGATTATCAAGAAGAAACACCCACTTTGACAAAGGCTATTCACCATCAACTCCCTATTATCTTCAGACCCAAGTTCTATATATCCAGCTGAATATCCATCTATAAATACGTACTTACGGGATTGGGGAGGGCCAACAGGCAGGATATTCATGCCTCTGTATCTTCCCATTTGCTTATTTCCCTTACAAAATTTGTTTGGGTTCTTTCTTGTTTATAAATTTCTTAAAGTTTAGCTCGCTTTCCAGCTCATTCTGGTTTCCTGGATTGTCTCAAAAGGGGGGGGTCACCTAACTGATATTTAGAATTTAGAAATAGTTAGAGACCGTTTGAAAAAAAATTAACTATGGGCTTGTTATGTGGAATATGTTTATTTCCAGATCTAGAGTCTTCTAATCCAGGGTCAAGCACACAGGAAAGCGTGCGACGAGAAAAAAAGAAGGGACAGGGGTGCTAAAGGAAGACATATTGTTTCCTCCCGAAACTAGGTCAATAAACGAGTGTCCGGTGATTTATGCGACCCTCCCCTCCCCCCAAATTCGTTGTCTTGAAACCCCATCGCTGGCCGTGAATCTCGTGAACGCGAGCAGGAAAAGGGACAGGAACGCTACAAATGTCTAGTTGTCCCAGGAAGCAGTCAGAAAGGGCAGCAAGCTAGGCCTGATACTCACGCGGAACGCCGGCCAAGTCAGCGTGCGAGTAACCCGCTCCTCCCGCTCCGAAGAAGCCAGCCAACCCGCCGGTGGTTTTGTTGCCACTTCCCCCGCCACCTTCCATGACGTCGCAGCAAACTGCGGTGGTCTTCCCACCGCCACCTCAGGCCGGGGTCGTGTGCTTGGCCGTGGTCCCCACAGCAACAGCGGGAAGACCCGCGTTGCTACTGCCACCTTCACACGCTGACCTTCCGGGCGCCGGCTCCCGTTAAGCACGGCACTTCCGCTTTGCGGCTGTGTACGGCCCGGAAGTCCGAAGCGCGGGACTACTGCTTTCCGGTGGTGGGAAAGTGAGCCGGAGCCGGAGCCCAAACCCGAGTGGAAGCGGCGCGTCCGGGGCAGGTGGGCTCCCTGCGGCCGAGCGGAGGCAAGCGGCTGCGCAGGGAGGGTCTGGCTCGGAGGCCCGAGGAGCAGCAGCCGCAGGAGCGGCCCGCCGCAGAGTGGGAATGGTGCGGGGGGCGCCAAGAAGGAGGCGCAGTCCGTCCCTGTCAGGGTTAGTGAATGAGGCTCTCCGCCCGGGCCGGCCCGGGGACTGTGCGCTGCGGGTCCCAGCATGAGTGCGGGCCCCGGCTGTGAGCCCTGCAGCAAGCGGCCCCGCTGGGGTGCCGCTGGAACTTCTGCGCCGCCGGCTGCCTCGGACTCCCGGAGCTTCCCCGGCAGGCAGAGGCGCGTTCTCGACCCCAAGGACGCTCCCGTACAGTTCAGGGTCCCACCGTCCTCGCCAGCCTGCGTCCCGGGGCGGGCGGGACCGCACAGAGGCAGCGCCACCTCGTTTGGTACGTGGGAAAATAAAAATCTTTGTCCTTGTTTCAGTTTGAGGACCATGGGACTCCAGTCGCTCCTGTCTGATCACCGCTCTGATGCCTCCTTGTTCAATCACTAGATGCCACTCGTTGGGGAGAAGGGCTACAATTTCTAGTGGCATTTGTAGTGTGGAAAACTTTGGTGGAGAGTTGCTAACCGGGTGGACCTCACCTGTATGCTTTCCTCAGCTTGGATAGAGAAATTGCCTTATTAAGGAAGTCTAGTTGTGTATATGAAGCAGAAGGGCGCTTCAGTCCCCAGAAGATGTAAAGAAAGCTGTTGCAATTTGCACAGTCAGGTGCTGACTCCCAGAATGTAGAGCTGTTAGTCTTAGCTTGCTGGCATTGTACTTGTCCCTGGCACATGATGTTGAACAAGAGGAACTTGGTCTCTGCCTTCATACCATGAAATCTATGAGGAGAGATAGACAATAGCACAAGTCCAATATGTGTAACAAAGAGTAATGGATTTTTTCGTTCTTGAGGGCGCGATTGTTTTGGTAGGAGTTATGTGTACTTAACCAAATTATGAGGTAGTCTAAAAGATTTGGTACTTACTATGAATACTAGAAACCGTGGCTAAGAAAGAGTAAAGCAGTATTTCAGAAGTGCAGCTGGTGCATAGATAGAATAAATGGTGAAATAGTGAGCGATGGGCTGTGGAGAAATAGCAGAAAGTGATTGATCCCACTGTACTGAAGTATAGACAGTACTGTGGACATTACTAAGGACTTTGAACTTTGTTTTCAGGATAGTGAGAGACCATTAAAGGATTTTCAGTGTGTGTGTGTGTGGTGTGTGTGTGGGTGGGTGGTAGCTAGATTAAACTTGTTTCTTGAACCCTTTTTATAGTTGGTGTATGAAAAATGGAAAAGAAAAATTGGTTGAAACCCCAAGACTAAAGGAGTTGCACTGGGCTAGGTGGGAGATAACTTGCACTTAAGACTTTGGCACAGGCCGTAGGGAACAGAAGTGGATGGATTCTGGAGAGAATGCTGTCTTTTTGTACCTCAGAAGAAATACATTTGTGCTAGAAAAATTGAGGAGTTCTTGGCATAAAAATAGTAATGGAAGCTATTAAGTGTGGTTTAGAGCATGAAAATATTTAGAGAAAGTAAAATGACCAAGGACAGAGCCTTTGGGCACACCAGCATTTTAGGGGAGTTCTGAGAGAAATGCTCAGTGAATAGAAGAAAAGCCTGGCTTGTGTTCTTTCACCCAGAGCCAACAACATTGCCAAAAGAATGCATTGGTCCACAGTATAAAAGGCTGGGCAGAAATCAGGACAAGTAGTATACATTTGTCTGTCTTGGGACCTCTAGGGAGCAGAATTGAACCAAGTCTTTCATTTATTTATTTATTTATTTATTCATTCATTCATTCATTCATTCATTTATTGATTGATTGAGACAAGATTTCACTATGTAGCCTTGAGTTAGTCTGGAGCTCAGAGAGATCTGCATTTATTTATTTATTTATTTATTTATTTATTTATTTGAGACAAGATTTCACTATGTAGCCTTGAGTTAGTCTGGAGCTCAGAAAGATCTGCATGTCACTGCCTCCCAAATACAAAAATTAAAGGTACTTAATTAGGTACATTCCTGCTTCTGGCTTGACCCAAGTCTTGAAATAATAGGATGTGCTGTAGGAATGAAGAGGAGGGTATAATAATGTAAGTAGAAGGAACATCATACCTAAACACTGTTAGAACTGGAACATGGGGTTGCAGAAGACTTAGGTGAGCTTTATTGTGGACAAACTTAAGTGCTAGTTTAAGGAATTTAAACTTTATTCTGTATTTAATAGGCCTCCTGGAAGCTTTTAAGCAAGAGAATACATTTGGTGAATGTTTTAGAAAGCTGGGTTAAGCAGTAGCTTTTTGCCTTTTTAAACTTCAGACCACAGTGTAAATATTTTTCTGGTACACAGTAATATCTGTAATGAATGAAAAAAAAAGAAATAAAAAGGAAAGGACATGACTGCTCCTAGGTGTGGTGGAGGAGAAAGTTTATTATAGATGTGGGAGAGCATAGTCAGAGGCAGGGATATCTAGGAGAGTCCAGAATGGACATGACCAGATGGAGCTGGGTCATGTGGGGGAGGGAGAGTGGAGAGAGGGGAACCAGGTGCAGCATCCAGGAGGCCAGAGGTCCAAAGGGGGTGGGTAACCAAAATGTCTGGATTATATAGGGAAGAGCCTCTTGGGGAAGGGAAGTCCAGCCCTTGGGCTGCAGAGTTTAGGGTAGAGGGCAGGGTACACTGTGGGCCATATCCTGTAACAGGTAGGAACTGAGGGATGCTGTGAGAACTTGGCTGCCAGGTCCACTTTTGATATGTTAAATAGGCACCTCAGCCTTTTGTCCTGGATTTGAAACTTAACATGTTAGGTTGGTAGATATGCCATGTTTATGATTGAAATACTTATGAAATAACATCCTTACTATGTGTAATGCATTCTTCCATTTTCCTTCCTTCCTTTTTATTTATTTATTTATTTATTTTAGGACAGAGTTTCTCTGTATAGTCCTGGCTGTCCTGGAACTCACAGAGATCCGCCTGCCTCTGTCTTCTGAATGCTGGGATTAAAGGCGCCCAGCTCAGTACATTCTTATATTGTCTATTGTTTTGTTTTTTAAAAAAATGCTTGCCACTTTTAGTTTATAAAACTTTGGATTAAAAAAAGTCCAGACTGTAAACAGAGAGACCAGTTTGAGGAAATACAGAACAGTTGCCCAATAAGTGAAGTACTTAAGGCTAGAAGGAAGGGATGGATTTTAAATTTTGGATGTAGATTTCAGAGAACTTGCTATAAAGGAGTAGGAACTGAAGATGAACTCTTAGATAATGACTCTGAATTCTGTGACTAGATAATCTGTGGTCCTACTGATTTTATTTGCATGCTTGCTGGGAGAGGTTGGGGCTACCAACCTTTTTCTCATTAGTTGGACCTCGCGTTTTCTGCCAAAGAGAAATCAAGTTAATATTCACATGGGCGATGTTTTCTGTATACCTGCCACAGAGCACAGAATGTTCAAAGTCTAAATTTTTATCATTAAACCATTGTTGCAAATTTTAGAATTTTTTTTATGGAAGGTATTTAAGTTTTTTACCTATAGGTATCCTAGAAGTGGATTGAGTAGAGAAATGCTTATTCGGTATCTTTTTATCTTCATGGATACATTTCTTATATTGATTGAAATCTGCAAATCTCTGTGTAGGCAGAACTCAGCATGCTATTCACATTCTAACGGCAACCGACTTACCAGTTATGTTGCTATAGGAGAATTCCTGGAAGTGGGGTGCTCTTTGAAAATACAGGTGAATTTTACTGTATTTTATGCCCCTTGCTGGGTCTGTTTTTGCTAATTGGATGGCCTCATTGAAGTACAATGGTTACTGCAAGATGAGAGTAAGTGTGAGTGGTGTGAAGTTAGAGTCAACCAGAACAACTAATGTCAGTTGTAAAAGAGGTTGGATGTAAGTGTTGGGAAGGAATGTATTTGTTGAATAATTCTTTGTAGGCTGGACACAATGTTTTCTCTTATTTTTGTGTTCTTACTGATACATATACTCCTCTGGAGTAGAGAACTATATTTTCTACGTAAGGAAATAGGCTCAAAGAACTGAAATAACTTGTCCAAGATAATGCTGGTAGATAAGTTCTGGATAGTCTAAGACAGAAAAGGCTCACTGTTTATCTTTGTTGTCCCAGTTAGGGTCACTGTTGCTGTGCTGAAACACCATGACCAAAAGCAGCTGGAGAGGAAAGGGTTTGTGTGGCTTACACTTTTAAAGGAAGTCAGGGCAGGAACTCCAACAGGGCAGAACCCAGAGGCAGGAGCTGATGTAGAGACCATAGAGGGGTGCTGCTTACTGCCTTGCTCACCAAGGCTTGCTTAGCCTGCTTTCTTATAGAACACAGGACCACCAGCTCAGGGGTGGCCCCACCCACCAATGTTCTGGACCCTTCCACATCAGTCACTAAGAAAATTCCCTGTAGGCTTGCATGCAGCCTGATCTTACAGAAGCATTTTCTCAACTGTGGCTCCCTTCTTTCAGATGACTCTAGCTTGTGTCATGTTGACTTGAAACTAGCCAGCACATTTGTCTTTTTTTTTTTTTCCTTTTGTTTTTGATGATTATTTCTAGTTAAATGAAAGAAATTCCCAGGGACAAATAGCCAAATTAGTGGAAATGCATGAACTGTGAACCAATGGCTGAGGAGCCCCCACGGAACTGGATCAGGTCCTCTGGATAAGTAAGACAGTTGATTAGCTTGAACTGTTTAGGAGGCCTCTAGGCAGTAGAGCTGGGACCTGTCCTTGGTGCATGGGCAGGCTTTTTGGAGCCTGGGGCCTATGCTGGAACACTTTGCTCAGCCTTGGTGTAGGGAGGAGGAGGTGCCTCTGCTGAGAGTCTACCAGGCTGGGCTGACTCCCCAGGGGAGACCTTGCCTTGGAGGAGGTGGGAATGGGGGGTGGATTGAGGGGGAGAGCTGGGGGGGGGTGGGAGGAAGGAGGACAGGGGATCCGTGGCTGATATGTGAGATTAAGTTAATTATAAAAAAAATTAAATAAAAAATAATAAAAATAATTTTTTTAAAAAAAGAAAGAAAAAAGAAATTCCCTAGAATCTTAGTAAGCAACATTTTATGCTTCCTTAAGTAGTAAGATGGAGTAAGCGCTTTGGTTTTTTTTGTTGTCCTTCCCTCCCCCCAGCAGGATTTCTTTGTGTAGCCCTGGTTGTTCTAGAACTCACTCTGTAGACGAGGTTGGCCTGGAACTCAGATCCACTTGCCTCTGCCTCCTGAGTGCTGGGATTAAAGCATGTGCCACCACTCCCTGGCTTGGGTTAAGTTCTTAACAGTCCTGTGATGTGTTGGAAAAGAAACTTTCAGAAGCCAGAAGTATTGGAAAGAGTAAGGTGGTCCTTTGTCTAGTGTTCAAACAAGGACTGGGGAACATTTGATCAACAGGACAGATTGTTACTTTACCACCTGCCTTTCCCCATTCATCCTTTTATCGGACTCCAGGAATCCTAGTGGGAAGCCTGAAGCTAGGAGTATATACTTTCCATGTCGGGGCTTCAGGAGACACACAGCCCTCTTCAGCTTCTCTGGAACAGGCCTCCTGGGTTTTCATCACTTGAAGTTCAGGTTCTATGGACTTAATGTGTTTAAGAAGGGTGTCTTAGTCACTGTGCTATAGCTGTGAAGAGACACCATGACCAAAGCAACTCTTAAAAAGAAAGCATTTAATTGGGGGCTTGCCTGCAGCTTCAGAGGCTTATTCCACTGTCATCGTGGCGGGGGCATGGCACTAGAGCAGTAGCTGAGTGTTATGTCCTGATCACAGGCAGATGGAGACTCTCTGAGGTTTCAAAAGCCCACCTCCAGTGACACACACTTCCTCTAACAGTGCCACACCTACTCCAATAAGGCTACACCCCAGTTGTTCTAGTCCTTCTCAAATAGTGCCACTTCCTGATGGTTAAGCACTCAAGTATATGAAAGATTGGTGACCATTTTTATTCAAACCACCACAAAGAGCCTAGCTATTGAAGCCTCACATCTAATCCTAATATTACGGAAGAAGTTTTAAATCCTAGACGGATTCAAAAAATAGTGTTTCAGCAGTTTCCTGGTTGGAAATTTGAGGATTTTCTGAACTATACTTTCTATGGTTTGTATAGGATTAGTGTCCCATACCTGGCATGCTTGGGGTAGAAAATGATTTATATGGAGTTTTTCATATTTTGAAACATTTACATAGACCAAACTGGTTAACCCAGTCTGAAAATTTTAAAATCTGAAATGCTCCAAAATTAGTACTAGGAATCAAAAGTTGGATTTTGAAGGACAGGGACACTGAACCCAAATAGTGGAATTAAATAGAAAAGATAGAGCAATAGAAAAACATTTAGTCTTCAAATCATTTATCCTCTTGCTGACTGATACTAGTTATTTGTTTGAAGCCTAATTTGCTGAAGACATACAAAATAAATCACAAAGAAGTACTTAACAAAAAGAAAGATTTATGTAAATTACTTTTTGTAAGAGAAACCATTTAAAGAATACTAATCAGAAAAATTTTATTAGTTAGGCTTTTACTGTTTTGTGGACAGTATCTGACACTTGAATACTTTTGTGAAAGAGAGAAATTATGTGAAACACAAATACTTGAATCTCAAGTTCTCACACCTGAAAATGTCTTTCATTTATGTTCTATCCTAGTGAAAGATAAGTTAATTATTTAGGCCTGCTTCTGGCTTGTTCATATTATGTAACTTAAGGTAAAACAGGAAAAAAAGAATGGATCGATGACATACTTAAGTGTTAGATTTTTTTTAAAATTTTTTTTTTTTAATGTTTTGTTTTTCAAGACAGAGTTTCTCTGTGTAGTTTTGGTGCCTGCCCTGGAACTAACTCTGTAGACCAGGCTGACCTTGAACTCACAAGAGATCCGCCTGCCTCTGCCTCCCTAGTGCTGGGATTAAAGGCGTGCACCACCGTGGCCGGCAAGTGTTAAATTCTTAACATTGCAACTTAGAGAACTGCTGAGAATGTTTAAGATTTAATACTAAAGTAGACACATTTAATTCATGTCTAGTATATTATAAATTGAAAGTGCGTGTATTTCTTTCTAATGGTTATGTAAAATGTGACTTGCCTTTATTTGCACTTCATCCCCACTCCTGAGCTAATCATTTCTTTTTTGCTGCTGGTCATATCTATTCAGTCATTTCTTTGGCATCTCAAATTTAGTATCTGCAGAATCTACCTAACCATACCCCCAGACCTAATTCTCCTATTTCTCATATTTCTGCTCAATGTTGTTATGATCATTCAGGTCTTTGAAGCTTCAAACCTGAAGTCTGTAGTGACTATACTCAGTTTCACTCATAAGGAATTATTTTATGCCTCAACCAGTAATTCTTCAACTAGTTGATTATTTAAGTTTTTTGTTTGTTTTAGAATTTCAGTTCTTCTCATTCTTCCATCACACTCACATAGAGATTCTGATTTAGTAGGTATGGGCATGGTCTTAGGATCCACTTATTGCTCCTGATCCAGGTGGTTGGGAACTGCTGACCTAGACCAGTAGCTTTCTCACTGGTTTCTGTTGGTAAGCATTCTTCTTGCCTCCAGGTTATCCATCATGAATGACATAAGACTTCTTAACTTTGAATTCTGGGATCATGGCTCTAAGTGTGACTTCTGACCCTCTTTTTGTACCTGTCTGCGTCATTCAAGGTACTCCTATGACATGCTCTTAGATGACCCTTGAATTATGTTTTCTGTTTCTTTCGCAGTTTTTTATATTTCTTTGCCACTGGTGTCTTTACTTGGGATTTTCCTTTTATGTTGCTGTCTTTATTTTTCAAGGCAAAATTCTAGCACTACCTCTTTCAAGAAATATTAACTGATTGTTTCCATTTTTTCTTGTCCTAAAGTGTTTTTTTTTCCTGGAAATACCTTAATTTCTGATCAAGACCTCTTTTAATAATAACTAAGGACTAACATTTTCTGAGCATATACCACATAGCGTCCTAATCCCTTACATAAATTATTACTAATTTAAACTTCACCTTAATTCCATGAAAGATGCTGTTCATGTGCATACTTTGCAGGTGAAGAATCTGAGCCAGGGAAAAGTATTCTTTTACACAGTCACAAAGGAAGCCAGTGAGGTAACTGTGATTTGAACCCAGATGTTGTGAGTCCAGAGCCTGTGATCTTAGACATTTGGCCATACAACTCTGTAGGGGCACTTTCAACTCTGTGCTGTACATATTAGTTGTTCCTGTTTTCTCTTTTAATATTTGAAGTTGAAAAGAGTAGCTGTTCTTTGTTTGAACCACAGAGTCGAGCAAAAGGCCTTGGGTGTATAATAGGCTATATGTGTTTTCTATTTGAAGGAATTTATATGTATAGATATTTAACTTTTCATTTTAATTTTCTTATAGTTTTCAAACAACAGACTATTACCACTTGGATGGATACTAAAGGAACCAAGACAACTGAGTCAGAAAGGTATAAAGACATTTCTATATGGAGAAATAGCGAAATGGTGGGGTTGTTTTATCTTGCCTTTTTGTTTTTAATTTCTTTTTATTTTTCTTCATCTACCTCCATTAACTTTTTAAAGTTTAATTAATTAATTTATTTTTTTAGTTTTTAATACGTAGAGACGCTCATTTATTTGTGAGATAAAGAGATGAAAGTGAAATGGCCTCTGACTTTAAGATACTCATATACAGTAGTGGTTACAGACAAAACACATGATTACTGCTTCGTGAGGTAAATGCATCGTGAAAGTGTGAGCAAGGAAAGATATGAGTGGTGGCTAGCACAGGAAAGAAACAAGTCACCAGCTTCACCTGGGCCTTGAAGGAACAAAGTATGAGGCAGAAGGTAACCTTAAGATTTGAAGAAGGGTAGATGTTTACCAGGCACACAGCTGGGGAAGGGCACTGTGGGTACGTGTGCAGAAGTGCAGGGCAGTGAAACGATATGCCGTGTGTTTAGGCCGTCACAGGAGTAAACTTTTCACTATGGTGTTGTTCAATAGTTTAATCACTTTAATTTTTTAATCAATTGGTTTTAGTTCTTTCTGTTCTCTTGTAGTAAAGAAAACAACAACACAAGGATAGACTCCATGATGAGTTCTCTGCAAAAAGATAACTTTTACCAACATAAGGTGGAGAAATTGGAAAATGTTCCTCAGCTAAATCTTGATAAATCACCCATTGAAAAGAGCACACAGTATTTGAACCAGCAGCAGAATGCAAGTACGTGCAAGTGGCAAAGTGAGGGGA
>CABHPH010137867.1:0-23095 GCA_902168325.1 Peromyscus nudipes | reverse complement strand
CTGTTCCAGGCTTCCCCACTGTAGTGGAGAAAGCATTTGATGGCATCCACCAGTGTGCGAGCCTGCCCAGTCTCAGTTGCAGTCAGCCTGGAACTATCAATTATGGAGGCTGATGTGGCTGTCCTTCCTCAAATAGGCATACCATTGGCGTTGGTGGGTGCTAAGTGAGGAGGTTTGGGGTGGGGCAGGGTGTGGTTTCACATTCCTGTTATCTCAGCACCTGGAGGCTAACAGAAGAGTGTGTGGCTCCCGCTGGGTGGCAGAAGAGTCTCTGGTTCCTGAACTTTGCTGGGCTGGCCGCACTGGGATGCACAACAGAGCCTCATCCTGCCCTGGGTAGTAAAGTGTCAGGGCCCGAGTCCTAGCCCTGGGGGCTCTTGAATCTAGCCAGGCTAGGACAGAGCAGTGTGGCCATTCATCTTCTCTCTGTGTTTCATCCACAGGCTTTGTGGTTCTTCCCACCTGGGCCGGAAGCTGACCGTACCAGCTCTGGGCAGCAGCGGCTCAGGCTGTCCTGAGCTTTAGGCAGAAGAGTGAAGATCTCCAACAACATCTGTGCTCCGCTTGTATGGAGAGAAGCTTCCAGAGGCATGGGCTGTCACCAGGAACTCTGGGCTGGGGGATGTCATTCAAGTAAAGCCTTGAGGTCACCTCTGTCAGCCAGGCCTGGCAAGTTGAGTTGCAGGGGAGGGGGAATGTGCTTTACCCTAAGCTACATCTCCAGCTCTAAGAGAGACCATGGAAGCCGGGCGTTGGTGGCGCACGCCTTTAATCCCAGCACTCGGGAGGCAGAGCCAGGCGGATCTCTGTGAGTTCGAGGCCAGCCTGGTCTCCAAAGCGAGTTCCAGGAAAGGCGCAAAGCTACACAGAGAAACCCTGTCTCAAAAAACCAAAAAAAAAAAAAAAAAAAGAGAGACCGTGGAGAGTTAAGTGAAAGGCCAGAGCTGGGGACTGAGCCAAGCCTCTGTGCTGACCATGTCTGCTTATCTTCCCATCCCTGTGTCTGGCTACCTTGTCTTACCCCCAAGCACTTTACAGGCAAGCAGAGCTCTAGGCCAGATCTGGAAGGCCTGGTGCCCAGCATGGGAGTGGTGGGGGGGCTCCCTGGTCAGTGGCCAGATGTGTCTAGATACTAGCTTTTCTTGGGAACCAACAACCTTCTAGGGAACGGCCCTCTTCTCTAACTTCAATTCCTCGTTTGTGTACCTTTTCCAGGACAACACTGATTCTGTAAGACGTTAAGCTGAATAGGATAGAGAAGTTAGTAGTAGTCCATTAATAATGTTCTTTTGTCCCCTAGAAAGCTTCATCTGAGATGTGTGTGAGTGTAATTTATATGTGTGATAGAAAAATGACTAGGAAAGAGAACCCAGTCAGGCTGCTCTTAAGTCAAAGGAAACTCCATTAGAAATTCATCTATCCTATTTAGCCTTGCCTGCCAGGAAGCTCCCAGCCAATCATGAAGTTCTCATAGAAGTAGTGGCTTTCTTCTTGTGGGCCCAGGGTTTCCTCCATGGCCCAGATTGTCTTCACAAGTCATTTTTGTTTGAATGGTTGTCACAGTCAGAATTCAAAGGACCTTGACTTCTGTTTAGAAAGTGCATATTCAAAAAGCTTTCTCTGTCTCCCTGATACAGGGACTTCTCTCCTGGGTCACAGTCTGAGTGTGTACAGGAAGAGCTGTGTCCCGTAGCGTGCCAGGCATCAGTCTGGAGGCCGAAGGAAGAATGTTCCTGACCACACTGCATATGGTGAGCACGGAGCTGCTGGTTCACTAGCACAGGGTCTTCCTTAGAAAGTCCTTGACATGAGTGGGGTTTGCCCAGGCACAGTCAGGCATTTCCAACCCTGCCCCTCTGTGAAAGCCTGGGCTGTTAGTCCAGCTAGTGCATCCAGGACTCCACCAGGATGTCACTTTTCTTAGGGAGAAGAGGCCAGCGCAGGGCTCCCCCCACCTCCCCCCCCGCAGGCTGCTGTGACTGCCCAGACTAGTCATCCTTCCTGCCCCCCTGCTCATTGTCCTTTCATTTTATGAGAAAAAGACACACTTGGCACCTGTCCAGAATGTCACAACATTGCCCAGACTACAAAAGATTCAAGAGCAGCAAATGGACCTGTTAAGAACAGGTAGCCCCGAGCGGAGGCAGAGAGAAAAGCACAGGTCACTGAGAGGGATTCAGTTGGCAAAGGCTTGGCAGCACAGCATGTCATTGTATGCCTCTTTACTCATCCCATGTCACTGCAGTCGCCCACCATCACCACCCATCCATCCCTATACCCACTCGTCTATCCAGTCACAAAAGTAACATTCTGAATGCCACAGACATCGTGCCTGGACTTTTCAGTTTGGTTTTCCCTAGTGGTATGTGGTCTGATACTGTGCAGCGCCATTGGCTCCTGTGGTCAGGAGGGTAGATGGTGGATATCTGCTGTGCCCTGAGTCTCCCTAGATGGTGGTGTCTGGTAGGTTTGGGACCCACTGTAGGTGGAGGAGCACTGTGATTTGTGCCTGCTAGACTTGTGAGGCCATTTTGACTTAAAGAGATGCAAGAAACATGTGGCTGCCATGTTTTTAGGGGACAGAACTATTATAAAAAAAGTCTTGTGTTGTGGTAGTTTGCATGTAATTGGCCCCCATTAAGCTCATAAGGAGTGGCACTATTAGGAGGTGTGGCTTTGTTGGAGTGAATATGGCCTTGTTGGAGGAAGTGTGCCACTGTGGGGGCTTTGAGTTTTCCTATGCTCAGGATACCGCCCAGTGTGTCAATTGACTTCTGTTGCCTGGAAGATGTAGGACTCTCTCAGCTACTACTCCAGCACCACATCTACCCGCATGCTGCCATGCTCCCCGTCATGATGATAATGGACTGAATTGCTGAAACTATAAGCGAGCTACCCCAATTAAGTGTTTTCCTTTATAAGAGCTGCTGTGGTCATGGTGTCTTTTCACAGCAATAGAAACCCTAACTATGTATGGCATGTGTGTTATTCATAAGAACGGTCATTTGGAATCACCGGAAGTTCCCATGTCAATGTCTCATCGCTGTGAAAAAATACCTGCTGGGAACCACTTGGCTGAGGAAGAGTTCATTCTGGCTCAGCAGTTTGTGGGGTCTCTGTGTACAAGAAGGCAGTTCAGTTCAACACAGTTCAGTAGCCAGTGTTGGTTCAAACTTCTGAAGTCCGACTCAGAGTATTTTATTTTAGGCACAGGTAAGCACAGCACAATTTGGTGAACACTATTCTGGTGATGATTGACTAAATCCCGCATGCACAACAAAGCATACATAGCTCTCCTGGAGGAAAAAAGTAAGCTAAACACAGATCACATGCGACTACACTGAAAGTCTTTGTGAAGTCCATAAAGACAGGCTCTATGGAGTGACTGAGAAAAATGAGTTTACGATAACGGTCTGGGGAGGATCTGGTACTGGAAAAGTATCTAACTAAACTGCGCAAAGGTCACTGAGAGAGCAAGACAAACTCCATTTTAAAGAAAACTTCATTTCTAGCAATACTCAGATAAAAGCTGAATCAAGTTCCAGAGACACAGACACCCAGCTAAGACTCTGGTTAAGGCGACCTGCAGGGAGGGGTGGGGTGGGGTGGGGATGGGTGGGCTGCCTTAAAACTAAAACAAAGGCTTAGTTCTGGGAGAGTCTCCAAATGTACTGTCTTCTGCAGTTCTGCTTCTGGCTAACTGTTCTTGTTAACTGAAGTGTGACCCTGGAATGCAAAGGCTTGTACCCCTAGCTTGCGGCTTTTCCCTTTAAAAACCCTTCACTCTGAGAGCTCAGGGCTGCCCTCCTTCACCTGGCTAGCCAGTGTGTTGGACATGGACCAAGCCCGGGCTTGCTTACCCTTTGTACTTGCATTGGATATCAGCTCTGTGGTGGTCTTGCTTGGGGGTCTCTCGACACAGGCACAAGAGTCACTAGGCCAGCAAGCGCATCCACTCCCAGCCTTCTGGGCAGACAACAGATCCTGCGCTCCTTCCCTTGAAGGAACAGCCCTGTGTGCCGAACATTCCAGGTTCCCCTAGTGCTTATCTGTGAGCACAGAGACCTCTGCCTCCTACACCAGTTCTGATAGTTCAGTCCTCAGTCCTTGGCTTTGTCTGTGGTGAGGCAGAAGATGGCGGCAGGAGCATGTATGTGGCAGAGGCTGCTTACCTCACGGCAGATAGGAAACAGGAAAGGGATATAGTCAGGAGCCAGGGCAAGACAACCCTAAGGACAACCCCCATCTTCTTCAAACTAGGCCTCTCCCACTTTTCACTACTTCCCAATAACGCTGGTCATGTGACTCCAAAGCCAAAGGTTCCTGGCGGTGTGCTGTCCTTGGCACAGAGCAGTAGGTGCCCAGTGTTCACACCATTAGGAATGCAGTAACTGGGGTGGAAAGTTCCACGCTGAACATGGCTGTGATTTTGCTAGGGGTCCTGGGTATTTCATGAAATGGATGATAGAATCACATAGTACTTAACATTTTTAAAAATGACTGGGCATACTGATTCATGCACATAATCCCAGCACTTGGGTGGCTGAGGCAGGAGGATTAACTTGAGTTTGAGGCCAGCCTGGGATACTTAGTGAGTTTCAGGCCAGTTTGAACTACCTAGTGATACTTTATCTCAAAAATAACAGGGACTGGGGAGAGAGCTTTGAGAGGATGACAGGATTGCAGCCATCTTGGAGAAGGGTCAGAGTGGGGGCAGCAAGCATTAACATTCTGATCCCGCCCCTTGGCGCCACCCTGTGTCTCTTTTTTAAGGAAAAACTCCTCCCGTTTCTCTCTTTCTCCCTCCGCTCCCACAAGGTATGCACCCCTCGACTCCCCTCTCTGTCTTCCTCTTTCTATGTCTCTGTCTCTTTATCTCTCTATTATAATAAACCATTTCCATGCGGATGCAGCCTCTGGGTTGTGAATGTCCATCCTCTGCCCCGCTGCCATGCCCGCATGGAGTGGGTCGCTGGCTACCACTGCATCTGCCCAGCAGGATACTCTTGGGGTCCCCCTCACATCATAATAATAAATCATAGCAGCAAGCCCTGGGAAGCCCACCAGAGGATCTGCTGCCCCTAGACCTAGACAATTAAGAGCCACATAATGCCACACCAACTCCAGTGTCGTCTGTGTGACATGAACAATTGTGTCAATATGGCGGACGGGAGATACGTGTCCCACGGGACTAAGCTCCCTGGAGGTCCCTGGCAGAGTGCCTGCGTTATGCTTCCTTCTTGAAGAAGATGTACTTCACAGATCATGAGCTCCCTGGGCTATGGGTTCTGTATAACTGCTTCTCTGATAATGTTCTAATTAATCTATGAAGCACAGCCAGAATTAATGAATGCTTGGGTTGTGAACTATGGAGGAAATGGGAAGCAGGACATGGATCTTAATCAGACTCATGATGGCGTGACTGTTGGGCTGGGACCCGATGACCTGGTTAGGATTATGAGAAAGAATAGTCAAGAAAATATTTCCCTAGAAGATCCCCCTCTTCTGCAAGCTCTTATAGGAATAGAGTGGAAAGAAAATGAAACTTTTGGAGATGTGATGAATCAGATACAGCAGAATGAGTTATTCCTTAAAAACCCCGAGCCGCTAGATAAAGAAAGTATAAAAGTTCAGGCACTTCTAGGGAATGAACACTCACCCACTAGGAATCCTTTGGGAATCCCAACTTAAGTGATTTATGGTAGAAAATGTTATCTCATAGGAGGCAGATGGTGGGCCCCTCCATTGAGAAAGTTCAGCATGGGGAACTTAAGGACTACAGCAGAACCCTTTCCCTTTACAGGTGTAAAAGTACAAGAGTCCATATTCCAGCAGGTAAAAAGGTTTTATATTAGAAGAGATATGTGGTGGAGAACTGGAGAAAGACTTAGAGAGGGTCTGCAGCATACAAATTGGCTAAGTGGGCCATGAGAACCAGAAAAAGTAGAAGTGTATAGAAACTTCTGGGGTAAGATAAGGGGCACAGCTGCAACCTCAAGAAGTCTGCACAAATCTAGGGACTGTACTAAGTCTAGAAACCACAGACTGCTCTTTGGGCCATAAAGTTCCTGTGGGTGAAGGGATATGTCTAGCGCCGATTAATAATTATGTGCTTGCTGTTTTTTAAAGATGATGTAATTGAATTATTGCCAAGCTCTTGTTGTTCCTTGTATGACTTGATAGTTTTCTTTTCTGTATAGTATATAAACTACTGATTTGCAGAAGTAAAATTGCAGCAGATTCAAACCACTTCTGAGTGTGTTGTCTGTCTGTCATTTGCCGAATCCTTGCCTTCCTGACTATCCAAGCCCTGGTTCTCCTGGTGGGCCAGTCTGTGGCAACATAAAAAACTAGTTCCAGGCATTTCCTGCCATAACCTAAAGGATAGGATAGATTATATACCATAGCGGTCAAAGGGAGCAAGTTTCCTGCAGATAAGAAATGGGATGTCTTATTGTCAGAGAAAATGGGTCTGCGATGACATAAACTGTAGAGGACATGCCAATTTCCTTGCAGCTGCAACTCTCCAGTCAGTTTAAACCAACCATCTCTGAGCTTGTAACTACATAGAGTTGGAACTCCCCCAGAGCCCCTACCCTAACCACTATAAAAACGCTGCTTGATTGTTACTCGGGGTCTCTCCTGCTCAGCTGCTGCATCAGATAGATGGAGAGACCCGGGTTAACTCATAAATAAAAAGACTCTTTGCTTTTGCATTAGGATCGGTCTCTTGGTTGTCTTTGGGGGACTCTGAGTACAACAGCTTAGTGGGTAAATGTGCTTGTTCTGCAAGCCTGAAGGCTTCAGAATTCAATTTCTGGAGCCTATGTAAGGTTGAAGGAGAGAATTCACTCCACAAAGTTGTCCTCTGATATCCACATGCAGTCCATGGCATATGCGTCCCCCCCCCAACATACATCACACACATACACACTATCTAGGTATGGATTCTGTTGTTATGATGAAAAACCATAACCAAAGCAGCTTGAGGAGGAAAGGGTTTATTTGGCTTATACTTCTACATCATGGTGCATCACTGAAGGAAGTCAGAACAGGAACTCAAACAGGGCAGGAACTTGGAGGCAGGAGCTGATGCAGAGACCATGGAGGAGTGCTGCTTACTGGCTTGCTCCTCATGGTTTGCTCAGCCTGCTTACTTGCTTGTTTTCCTTCCTTCCTTCCTTCCTTCCTTCCTTCCTTCCTTCCTTCCTTCCTTTCTTTCTTTCTTTCTGTTTTTTGAGCTAGGATTTCTCTGTGTAGCCCTGGCTGTCCTGGAACTTGTTCTGTAGTCCAGGCTGGCCTTGAACTCAGAGATCCACCTGTCTCTGCCTCCTGAGTGCTAGGATTAAAGGTGTGTGCCATTACTGCTCAGCTCAGCTTGTTTTCTTATAGAATGAAGGGCCACCAGTCCAGGGATGGCACCACCCACAATGAGCTGGGCCCTCTCCCATCAATCACTAAGAAAATGCCCTACAGACAGATCTTATGGAGACAATTTCTCAGTTGAAGTTCTCTCTTTTCTGATGACTCTAGCCTGTATCAAGCTGACATAAAACTAACACACACACACACACACACACACACACACACAAAACTGACAACGAAAACAAAAGTTTACAAGATGAACACCCATATTTCTCACTATGTATCTCTCAGATATTAAACCAACTGTAGGTACCACCTCACACAGGAAGACACCCTGCGGAGGGATGACCAGTAGCAGACTAGGAGGAGTAGATCAGTAAGGATCTGAGGGGCTGGGTCTAGGATCAGAATCTGCAATCTGTAGACCACCGTGGTTGAGCCAAAGTGCCCTGGTGTCCTCTGATCATACATTTCATTGTTTCTGGAGGCCCCTGGATTGCTCCCCCAAGTCCAAACCCTGCCTAGCTTGGACTGTGCTTCCCTTGTGGGCATAGTTGTTCTTCATTCTCCCTTGTGTTCACTCTGCTGCTTAGCAGTCTCCCATGCAACATGGGAGGACTCAACCATGGAGAATCCTCCCTTGGGCCTACAGTCCTTCTATCAGAACAGGGGTGCATTTCAGGGGACACTGTGGACCAGGGGTTAGCTGATGACCCAGAAGGAGGACACCTTGACAGGACACTGACTTCTGAGATCAAGGCTGGTGTCCACCAAGCCCAGCCTTCTAGAGGAGATGATAGCCTGGAGAACAAGAAGGAATGTGCTGGGGCACTTCTGGTGGGGGCTGAGGGCTGGACCACCATCTAGGAGCTCATAGATAGGGGAACATAAGTCCTAGGGTTGCCCCAGGCTGCCCTTGCCACTTAGGCCACATGCTTTACAGCACATTCTGGGTCCTCAGAAGGCCTCCGCATTCCTCATCTGATCTTTGCCATCAGAAGCCGGATACAGCATCCTCCAGTGAAGTGTTTATCTAATTATTCTTTATAAATAAAAACTCAGGAGTCAGATATTGGGGTAAGAACCTCATCAGAGAAGTGGCGGAGAAGTGACCAGTGACCTCCTCCTCTTTCCTTCCTTGACCGAAAAGGGTCCAGAATCTTTCTAAGCCCCTCCCTACTACTTTCTGTATCTCTCTATATGTCCTCGGTCCTTCATACCTCTATGGCTAATTTTGGTCATCTAGTAGCTAGCTCTGCCCTCTGATTCAAAGTAAAAATTTGGCAGTCTTTGGAATGTCAGAGTGTGATCAAAATATCCCACATTTCCCCCTCTTTGTCTAGATAAAAAGGGAAGGTTTTAACTCAAACACAGTAAAACTATATACAATAAGAACAATTGTCAGGTAAGAATTATATTCACAATGTCCAGTTGATTTGCATTTGGTAAATTCAGAGAAAATACTCCATTATCTATCTTATTTTGGTGAGTCCAAAGTTTTGTACTTAATTCACATTCTATCCTAACTTACACTACCAACCCAAAACTATCTTTTTAGGCCTCAAAACATTTTCTTAGATAAACAATTTAAGCTTTTATGTCTTTCAACCTTATATGCTTTATACCATTTTGTGAGTTTCTTTTTTGAATTTGGTAACAAGAAAAACTGTAACTATAACTATCTCGTTTTTAACTCCATCAGAGACCCAAGAAGGATATAATATTACCTGAATAAACAGGAAGTACAGAGTAAGCAACTTCCAAAACTATAGGAACAATAGAGACATTTGGCTGCCTGGACAGTCACCCAAGGTTCCCCTGTAACTATGGGGCATCCATCTTTGGCCTACAGGCCTAGAATATCTGACAGACTTTTCTGTGAAGTAGGAATTTTGAGGGACTGCCCTATCTTATCTTGGCAAAGTTCGGCAGTAGCTTTCTTTTGTGTCCTGCTTGTCCAATATGGACAGCATACTGTCAGCAGGCTAGGCAAGGGCAGTTTCTTGCCCAGTGGCTAATTTTTGCCACAAAGAAAGGAAACTACACATGGAGGTCCTTTGATGCCCATCATCTTCTCTGAAGTAGGTTGGTACTGCCAGGAGCAGATGTGTCTCACTGTCATGAAAAGCCTTATGATATTAAAACATCTTAAATGCCATATTCTGTAGATCTCTGAAGTGTTTGAAGACCACCTATCTATTAAAAATATATTTATGTTTGAAAACATAGCTAAATGACTACAAGTTTGATTATAGATGTTTCTACTCTTATTTAAGGTATTGTACCTATGCAGCTCATTTAAAACTGTTATCTATAATAATCAAACATATTTATATATATATATACATATATATGTAGCTCATTTAAAAATGTAATCTATATAACCAAATATATATATATATAAAATAACAAAATAATGTTAAATTTGTATCAATATACAAAAATCCATACCAATGTAAAATATTTGAGATTAATAGCTGTTTTTCAGTTTAAAAGTAGATTAAATAATCTACCCTTTTATCCTATAATTTCTATACTCCCCTTTTTCTTTTCAGAACAAGATCTCTGAATTTAATCTCCTTTGTTCAGCTTTCTCCCTGACCATGACCAACAACAACTTGACCAATTCTAAACAATGATAAACATCCATAATACACTGAATGACCAAAAACCATCTACCCCACCTCTTGGGAATGTGGGTGTCATATTCTTTAGACTGCTTCCTGTTGTGTGGGAGTGACAGCATCTTTAGGGGACCTTGAGAAAGTTGGGATAATGGTCAAGTTCTGAAAGAGCTAGCTGTATTATTTCTTGTTTAGTCTCTGTGTGATGGGAAAGTGTTGAGCTTATCTGAAGTCCTGGCTGGAGTAGTCTTTGAGGCTGGACCATCTCAGCTAACTGCCTTGAAATGGTCCTGAGCATTGTGTAATCCAAAGCTGAACTTTGTGTGATATTTTTCAGCTTAATGGCATTACCACAATCAGATGGAATTGGCATTGTGGGGGTCTCATCATCTTTTTGGAGACTTCAAAGGTCACCGTTAGGAATGGTCACGGTTTACTGCAGAAAACGTCAACAGTTTAAATGCCATATTGCAGCAGATCTTGAAGAGGTTAAAGGATTACAATTTGTTAAATACAACCAGGCTACAGAAACGTAATTCCTAGTTATGTGCTTCAGACTCAAGCCCAAAATCATGTACAGGAAACTGGATGAAGCTTATTTCTAGAATTGGCTAGTACTCTATGTGACCATTAATATCATGATAGAAAGTTTATATGTATATAATAATCTTATTATTTTTGAGGTTATATTTATACCTTAAGAAAAGTTTTAAAAGAGTCAAAATAAAACCAAAGGATCATGAGATTAGTGGCAATAGAATACTTCCTTAATTTTGGTTTTTCTTCTGCCTCATATCAGGTGGCTCTTTTGACATGAGACAGAGATTTTGGATTTTCCTTTAACAAGCATGCTTGGGTTTAGAGAAGGAGAGAGCCATGCTCCAACTCCAAAGCCAGCTTTAATTTTTAATTTTTAATGGGACTACATAAAGACCATTTGCCTTATATTATCTGTAGAGAAGAGCAGAAACAAACATTTAGGAAGATTTATGAAATTTTATCCTGTTGGAAATGTGCTGTACCATTAGGGCAATTTACTCTTTTTCTTGGGACATATTTTCTGGATGATTCCCATCTTCTTCTTCAGATGTCTCATTTGTCCAGTGGTTTTCAAATTCCTTAGTTGGATACTTTTATTCTCCTGGAAAGACAGAAACAAAACCCTGTCCCAACCCTCACTTTAGGGAATTTTCCCTTCTGGCAGGTTATATCTGATCAAATGAAAGGCATTTGTTAGTCTTATAAGTTAGTTTAGATTGAATGGCCATGTTGTTTGATGAACTATCACTTCTCCTAATCAAGGGGTCTCTCCTGTTTGAATTTAATCTTTATAAATTTTAATAGTATTCATAGATTTTCTTCTCCTGTGAAAACAAAAGCAAAACCTCTTCCCCAATGTAACATATCCTGTGTAGAATATTATTTTAAGGTGTGTTATTTTTGCTTATGTTGCATTTGTTTAACTCTGTGAAGTTGTGTTACTGTGCTGGTCTAAAACACCTGATGATCTAATAAAGATCTGAACATCCAATAGCAAGGCAGGAGAAAGGATAGGCAGGGCTGGCAGGCAGAGAGAATATATAGAAGGAGAAATCTGGGAGAAGAGGAAAAAGAAGGAGCCAGAGAAGGAGGAGGACTTCAGGAGCCAGCCACCCAGCTACACAGCAAGCCACAGAGTAAGTGTAAGATTTACAGAAGTAAGAGAACTGGAAAAGCCCAGAGGCAAAAGGTAGATGGGATAATTTAAGTTAAGGAAAGCTGTCAAGAAACAAGTCAAGCTAAGGCTGGACATTCATAATTAAAAATAAGCCTCCATGTGATTTTTATTTGGGAGCTGGGTGGTAGCTCCCCCAAAAGAGCAAAAACAAACAACAACAACCCTGGTTTCCATTCTGAGGTCAACACATCCTTAAAGTATGTACAGGATGATTTAATTCAGCAGTTTTTTTTTTCTATTATCCAATGTCTCTCCACAGCTATTGTTCCTATCTCTTTAGCATTAAAATCATTTGAGGTTAATAAAGCATTGTGTAGTCTATCTCTGGGGGTCTTTATCACCCTTTTCTGTTCATTAAGCATCTATTTTAAAGTGAGATTAGATATTTCTATAACTGCTTGTCCTGTAGGATTGTGTGGTATATCTGTAATATACTTGATGTTGTAATATGTAAAAAAAGGTTTCATTTTACTAGAGACATATGCTGGAGCATTGTCAGTCTTAGGTTGTACAGGTATCTCCATAATGGCCATAATTTCTAACAAATGTGTGATTATAAAATCAGCCTTTTCAGAACTCAATATGTATCTATGATATGGTGCACATAGTTTAATTTTCCAAACTCTGCAAAAATGAAGCACATCCATTTGCCAAATTTCATTTCTTTGAGTACCTTTTGGATTACTTCCTGCAGGTAATGGAGTTTGGTTATAGAAAAATACAAGTACGATATTTCTTTGTAATTTCCTTGGCTTGTTTCCAAGTGATAGAAAAATCTTTCTTCAAATCTTTGCTATTAACATGTGTTTCTTATGAAATTCTTCAAGCACATTTCCTATCAATAGCTGATCAATTTCATCATTATCTTGTGGTAGAGGGCCTCGTAGACCTGTATGGGATCTGATATGTGTCAATGCTAATGAGAGAGGGCCTCAGACATGCATGCAGGCAAAAACCAATTAACATTAAATAAAAATAAATTAATTTTTTTAAAAAAAGAATGCCCAGGTGCCTCACCAGATCTGCTGATGATAACAATGAAGTGTGAGGCTAGCTGTTGCTGCATCACACGGCTGGGCAGAGAATGTGGGTGGTGCACGGACTGGCCAAGGGCTTGCGTGTAGCTGGGGGCTGAGAGTGTGTGGTGGTGGCAGCGGCAGTAAAAGCCTGAGCGGGTGTTGAGGCAGCCGACCTAGTGCCGCAGTGGCCTGAGGAGAGGGTCCAGGGGAAGCTTGCAACCTGGGAGAGGGAATGAGCCATCTGAAAATCGGACACAGGGAGACATTCAGAAGAAGCCGGCAGGTGGGAAGTGAGGGCACAGGCTGCCTGAATGACAGAGCCGGCTGGCAGTGGGCAGCTAACTCCTGAGGCGTTTGGGGCCCAGCCACCTGTGGCGTTTGGGGCTGGGATGGGTGGCAGCTGGAGCTGCTGTAGAGAGGCTGCAACGGGAAAACCCCAGAGTTCCAGGGAGGGCCTGGGGGAGGAGGGAAAGCCAGCTGCCATGGGACTCAGGTGGCTGCAAAGCGCGGGGCGAGCGGCTGCCTCGTGGTCTTGTGCCCTGCATTGGAGTACAGAGCAAGCATTTATCTAATTATTCTTTATCAATAAAAACTCGGGAGTCAGATATTGGAGTAAAAACCTGGTTGACTAGAGAAGTGACCAGTGACCTCCTCCCTTGCTCCTTCCTCGACCCCAAAAGGCCAAGCATCTAATCCCCTCCCCGTTCCTTCCTGTGTTTCTCTATATGTCCTTGGTCCTCCGAAGCCTCTATGGCTAATTTGGGTCAGCTAGTAGCTAGCGCCGTCCTCTGACTCAAAGTAAACTTTATTGGCAGTTTCAGGTGTGTCAGAGTGCGATCAAAATATCCCACAACACTCCAGGTGAGCTGCTGTGACAGGGCAGGGCTGGTTTGTGCCCAGTCTCTCTGGTCCAGTCTGCACTGTCCCATCACTCATTCTGTGGTCGCGTGTACAGAATGGTATACCAGCCTGGCCCTCCAGTTTCTCACCATTTGCTGGGCTTTTATCAGGGCAGGCAACATCGGCTCAGGTGAGCATCCTCCTCCTTTGGATTAGGCTTGAGGTGGTCCTGGCCCCACTTCATTCAGAGGCTGGGCAGGGTGGCCAGTTCAGGACGGCTCCAAGAAGACAAAGGAGAGAAAGGAGGTCTAGCTCTCTCTCAGCTGGCTGTTTCAAGAAGCTCCCTGCTGGGTAGACTGTTCCCGGGAAGAAGTTGCAAAGAGAAGCCCAGGCTTCCAGACTACTACAGCTTTGTGGAGTAATTATCATATGAAAGCAGGTGAGGGAGCTGTAACTTGGATACCCAGGGTTGGCAGAGCGGCTGGGAAAGGAGGGAGTTGGTAACTGCCCCAGAGAGGCGCTGGCTGCAGGCAGTGCCTGGCCCCACATTCCTCTAGTCTGGGGCACTCCCCACTCCTTCCCAGGACCCTCCCTGTCACCACTTGACAAGTAGTGTTACCACTCTAAGGCCTCAGGGGCACCCTTGGGGTGGCAGAACAGTTGGGGCTGAGAGGTAGATTCCAGGCCCTAGGGCTGTATGTACCACAGGTAGTGGTTCTAGGCTCAGATTCTTCTGTTGTTGCTGTCAAGGAAATCTTACGACCAGGCACATCAATCTGCCTTTCTCATGTGCACACTCTCTTCCCTGGATATTTAGTCACTGTAGCTTCCGAAAGTCCCTTTCCCACTGTGGGCTTAGGCTTCTGTTTGGCTGTGTGGGGCAGTCACACTGGCTTTCCAGGCAGTGCCTTCACTGCAGGTCGGTCCCTTATAGAAAGGACACAACTGGCTACCCTTGCCGTGGGCAGTCCCTTGGGATGGGGACCTTCCAACAGCGATCGCCACTGTCACACAGCGTCAGGCCTGTGCTGTGGTGGAAGGTCCTATGCACAATGGCTTCCTTTAGGGGGTCAGCAGACCCCACTGAATGGCCACCCAGGCTTCTTGGGGCCCTCTGCTTTGTGCCTGTTTTTGTGTGGTGCCCCCCCTCCCCTCCACATCAGCCTGGATTCCCTGACAAAAGTCTGTCTGGGGCACAGAACCAGCTACAGTGGAGGTGAGGGGCTCCATGGGAACCACTGTTCAGCAGGCTGAGCATGTCCTGACCCACTAGGGTGGGACAACTGAGCCAGGCTGGCTGCTCAGCGGGGGAGGGGCTGGAGCACAATGAGGGTCAAGGGCAGAGTATGCTGAACAGGGGTGAGTATTCCAGGGACTTGAGGCGGGTGGGGTAACGATTGCTAAGGTTACATATGCCTCCGCTCAAAAATGTATGCACTTCCAAGTTCATGCCCGGCAGGGTTCTTTTCTTGCTCGTTGTTGGGAATGAGGTGGGCAGAGCTGGGGTCCCAGGAGCTTTGCCCATGGCTTCTGTACCACCAAATGGTATAGTTCCCTAGCGTCCAGAGGGACTAAACGGTCTTTTTGCTGATCCAGTTGGATGAGACTCAGCAGTAGTAAGCCAGGGCTGGGGACAGCAAGCAGCCCGTGCTGTGTGTGTGGACCAGCCAGTCATACCTGGCACCCCCCTGCAGTGTTCCATGAGACAGGACATGCTCTTAGTTCTGCAGCAGCTGCTTGGGGTTGAGGGAGATCGGGCAGAAGTCAAGTAGGATGTAGTGTGTCGATGGCACGGGAGCCTGAGCCCTTCTGTGTTGATTTCATGGAGGTGTGGTTTGGACTCTGACTTAGGGCAGATGGATTCGGTGACCCTGGAGGTGTGGGGCTGGCTTTGCTCGGCGTGGAAGGCCTCCCTCTCCTCCTTGCACCCTAATCCCACCAGCCCAGGAACAGCTCTACTGGGAAGACGGCTCCTGCTAGGGTGGGGAGCGGAATACTCTTTACCACAAATACGTCATGGCAGAGATCAAGATTTCAAAGGAAATTTATTATTTTTGAAAGGTCTGAGGGGGACTTTACAAGAGTCTGAAGCCAGTAACTACAAAGGATGATAAATAAAATACAAAGCCAGTATGTTATGGCAAATTTCCAGAAAACACATTGAAAATCTTTACAGTTCAAAACTGTTTCACTTTTATACATAATTACAAATTACTATACAGCGCTTGGGTTTAACCCAACTTATTTCATAGGGCTTAGTACAGAAATGTTCATACAGCATTTGGAGACAACAAGAACAGAGGTATAGGTGTATCCTGCCCACCTTCTGTAGCGCCCAGGCCTCAGGAGGGAACCCTAGACAAACCGACTGGGTTGGCCCATGCCAGGAGCTGGCAAGCAGGGCAGGGCTGCTGACATGGAGGGTCTAAGGCATGGGTTCTGTGCTGCCTGCAGAGGCCCTCTGGGGACTGTGGCAGTGGCACCTGTCTGGTTTCCAGGAAGGACACACTTGAAGCAGTGGGAGCCGCCCACCTTACACCTTAATGAGATGGAGAAGTAACTCAGGACCTGTCAATCGAAAAGGCCTCAGCTGCCACCTCTCCCCCCTTTTATGGCAGCGTTAGAATACTTTGCATTTCTAAACCTGGCCAGCAGGCGACAGACTCCAAAGCTCTGGTTAACTAGGAATGTTACATGCTACCCTACGTGAAAGAAGACACGGAGCCAAACCCACTGTGCCCTCAGTCTCTGCAGGGATGGCCAGGGTCGCTGCCTCACCCAGAGGCACCCATGCGCAGATGTCCAGGCACGGAAGCCCACTCTCCACGACTGTCTTTTGGGCACAGGTCAGAGTCCCATGAAATACCAAAAGCCTTGCCAAGAGAGCCTCGGGGACAGAAGGAAACATTAAAGACTTGTATGGAGAGCAACTCTGAGCAAGCTCTGGCCTACGGGCCAAGGTTCTGTCCTTTCCTAAGCCTGTGCACGCTAACATCACCCCAAGGAGTTCAACATCTGTGCTTACTGCTAATATGAGGCAGTGAAGGAAACCAAGACGGGACTCACCAGGGGCAGTGTTAGTGGTGTGACCCTCAGAAGATTCAATTCGTACCTTTCGAAAAATCAATCTTGGGGAGAGCTTCCCTGCAGGTGACTCTCATAGGGTGGGGTGGGGCATGCTGGTGTGCTTTTATTTTAACCCTCCCCATCTTCTAAGAAAACAGTTAACACGTCTGATTGTCTCAAAAATGAAGCCAGCTGATGAGAGGTCATTTAAAGTGCACATGTCACCCAGATGGGACGACAACTACTGAGATGATTATAATTTTTGAGAGAAGATACAATCTTCTAGAAAGTTCACTGGATTCCACAATGCTGGGGCCAATTTGCACGCATCCCCCAAAGCAGTGGTTTCTTTAGCTTGATGTATGGGCAACAGGACAGGACATGGTCCTGGTCCCTGGAAAACTACCCTTCTCTTTGAGAATCCCACAGAAGGCTGTGGACTCGGCTGAAGCAATCTCCAGGGTCCTAAGCAAAGGCACAGCAGCAATTCCCAAAGTGCGACAGACTCTGAGGGGCCAGACGGTGCAGCAGGTCAGTTCTTGGCAAAAGGTTCTCTTCCTGGAGGAGGCTGGGCAGCTTAGGGGAACTCAGAGGGTTACTTTCTTTTGACGTGAACTTCTCCCAACTGTCACTGATCACTGTTTTGGGGAGTCGGGGTAGAAGTGAAATTGGTTTTTAAAAACAACCAAAGCGACTCCTGCACCTGGTTGGGAGGATACTTGAGGGCAGGGGTGAAGCTTCCCTGGGGTCGCAGTGCCTCACTGGGCATGCCAGGGAGCCTGGAGGAGTCACTAGCCTCCCTCTGCACAGGAAGAGGGCAGGGTTTGGTCTGACTGGCTGGCAAGTCTAGGTGGTAATCAGACCCTTTCCCTCCTAGCAAAGGGGCTCCTCTGCTGTGGAAGGGTGCAGCCTCTCGGAGGGGGCATTCAGAGGCAGGGTCCAGGACTGCCAGGCAAACCCTGTGGTAGGTCCGGGGCACAACAGGCTCTGCTGTGACAGCAGTCTGGACTTGGAGAAGGAAGCAACTAACTTCTTGCTATTAAGGTTCTTGAGGGAAGCAATCATAGTTTTAGTAGGAAAAAAAAAATCAGACTTTAAAGAGCCAAACTGGCTTTATCAAAAAGAGGCAAAGGTAGCCGATGGGCAACTTTTAAAATCTCCAAAGGAGGACAACACATTCCTCATGAAAAAAAAAAGGGCCCAGGCGGGAAGGGTACAGCTCCCACCTCAACCCTTGAGTTCCCTAGGGACCTTCATGCACTTGGACAGACACTTCATTCTCTGTACTGAGAATATGGTTCAAACTGTTGGGCCAGTACTGGTTCACTTTCAAAATAAAATAAAATAAAAACAAAGCACAAACACAAAATAAATAAAACAAATTTAGGCTAACAAATTTCACCCAGAACTCTTTCAAGTAAACTGAAAGATAAATATCTGCATCTGCAAGTCCAGCTTGCAGGGTATCAGCAAGCACCAAGTCACAGGTTGGTTTCTGCACAACTCTGTTCAAAGCCCCGTGCTTCAGAGGGCAAAACCAGGAACCGAAGGCCATGTGTGAAGCACAGACCCCAGCATGTCCCTCACGGGGAGTACCCCGAGGGACAGGTACGTAAGCCTTCGAGGGTACGTTACCAATGAACTGTCCTGCACACACGAGCTGGTGAAAGCCTCAAGCATGCAGAGATCAACACATGGAGATGGAGGGCGAGAGGAAAGACAGGCTTCAGGTTAAGAGCACAACCAAGCAGACTGCATCTGAAAACCATCTATGAGGAGGCCTTGTGACCGAAGAGAGGCCACCCAGCCACGCTTCAGGGCCAGCTCCCCTGTCTGTACTGGCAAAACCACCAGACAGACAACTCCTGCAGCCGAATCTACTTTTCAGCCAGTAATCCTAGAGCAGGGCATGGGGAGGCCTCAGGGGACAGACTAGTCCTGGGCAGGTGGCTGGGAGCACCAACAGGGTGCATGCTTTCCCACAGGAAGGTCCAGTAACAACTAGACAGTGTCATACTGAGGACAGTGGTGAAGAGTCCTCTCTACTTCCTCTGTGCCCAGAGCATTTCGACAGGCACCCAGGACAGCAGTATGTTTCTTCCTGATTTGAATAAGATGTGTGAGATAGTTAGTTCAGCCTAGAATAGAGATCCAGGTGGTGCAGACTACCTGCTTTTCGTACACATCAGGCCTCTCGCTGGTTCCACAAACACCTGTTGTTCTTCCTAAAATAAAATGAGGAATACATACAAAGAGGGGTGGTGTGTGCACAGGGACTCTTTCAAGGGACCCAATCTCAGAGGACCGCAGGGTGAAATACTGTATCTCCACATGCCACCTGGTCAGTCAGGTGCTTGCTCTTGGCCTAAGCTATCCTGATGTATACACAGCTGGTGTACTCCATGTGTACATGCAGATGGTCACTGTACGCAGATGAAGTCTATACTATCTGCTCTTGGGTTCTGGTTGTATTCCCCCAAAGACAAGGCAGGGTTTCAGACCTCACTTGGAGAAACTCTTGGAGCCTCTAGGGAATCCTGACATGTCTCAGACTATTTCCTACATCTAGGGCCACTACTTTCAGTGGAACACCCTGAGTAAGGCCAGGCCCACCCAAGTCCTGGGCAGTCACGGATCACGGCGGAAGTGGAACCTGAGCATCCTTCTCCACCCCGACACGCAACTGTTTCTCTTTCTTGTCCAGGACCTGGGACAGCTCAGGAGGACTGGACGCTGAGGGGCAGTGGGCGTCCAGTGTAAGAGACTCGTGCTCAGGGGCAGCGGGAGTGCCGCAGCAACACCAGTCGGGTCAGGGGTGGAAGGTGGCTGCCCTGGCAGAGGAGACGGGTCAACAGAAGATCTCTTCACCCTCTGCTGACACTTCCGAAGCAGGACCATCTGCAACCGTGAAACCAAGAGTGAAAACATGGCTCTTCTGACGTCACTTCCTATCCTGTCAAGTTTCTGTGTTAAGACAGGTGACTGGGGTTCTTGGCACAAACTGATTAGTTTGCAAAGTGATTAACCTTCACACAGCACTAGTGTTCATGTTTATAAATAGGCCTAAGAGATGTAAATCTCCCACACGGAAGCCAGAGTTTTCAGTCTTACTGTGAAGGCCGACACAGCAAGGGATTCAGGACAATGTGGAATCCAGACAAGGAGGCTCTATGAGCACCCTAGAGAACCTCTCAGCTCCAGTTCCTAACTTCTCCCAGGGAAATGAGTAGATGACCTGCTTATGCATCTGGAAAGTCAACACCCAATCTTGCTATTGTATTGGTTACTAGAGTAAGCCTAGCAAGACAGTGAGGGCTTGAATGACTTCAATTAGGTGAGTTAGTTCCTCAATTGGGAGAATGCTCCAGAAATGAAACCTGTACTCCACATGCAGGAGGCCCAGAACACTAGGTCTTGGATGCTCATTGCACAAGCCATCTTTTTGAAAAACAGTATGCATGTTTTCCCTGCATGTATATTATGTACAACAGGTTCGTGCATACATTTGGCCCACAGTGATCAGAAGAGGGCATCAGATCCCCTGAAACTGGAGTTACAAGTGGTTGTGAGCTGCTATGTGGGTGTGGGGAACTGAACCTGAGCTCTCTACAAGGGCAGTGACTCCAACCTCAGAGCCATCTCTCCAGCCCTTGCACAAGCATTCTTTTCTTTTAATTCTTTTTTTAATTTTTTTTTTTAGATTTATTTATTTATTATGTATACAGCATATATGACTGCAGGCCAGAAGAGGGCATCAGATCTCATTACAGATGGTTTTGAGCCACCATGTGGTTGCTGGGAATTGAACTCAGGACCTCTGGAAGAGCAGTCAATGCTCTTAACCTCTGAGCCATCTCTCCAGCCCACAAGCATTCTTTTCATGTGTCTCTAGGTGCATGGATGCCACAGGCTTATTATTATTATTATTATTACTATTAATTTGGAGACAGGGTCTCTCACTGAACCTGGAGCTCACCAATGTGACTACACTAGCTTGTGGGTGAGTTCCAGGGATTCTCTTGCCTCTGCCTCCCACCTCAGGGGATAGAAGTCAGGTCCTCATTTGAATAGTGAGCACTTTACCAGCTGGGTCATCTCTGCAGCTCCTGCAACAAGTATTCTCAGCAAGTGGGCAGGGGGCAGCTTGGCTTTTGTACTTCTGACCTGTTTTGTTTTTTTTCTCTCCCAGTCCGTTACTACCCTCTCTTGTAGAATGCAGACGCCATGGCCACGGGGACAACTCACCACCAGGCTGAGAGCGGCCTCCTTTGCTCTTCTTTTTCTTCTCCTTCTTTTCCTTTGGCTTAGCTAACCCAAAAAGGCGGGTGGAAGTGGAGGTGCTGGGTGGGGCCTGGCTCTGCCCCTCTGGTACTTTTGTCTGGCTCGTTGAACTCAGTATATGAAAAGACCCCTTATCTTTGTGTGTCCGAGAGATGCTGTTCCTTTTAGGAGACACCGAGAGTTCTGAGTCCAGTGACCCTGATTTGGTTATGGAAGGGGCAGATGGCAAGGAGAACTCATCCGGATTGGGCAAGAAGGACGGGACTCGCATCAGCCTGGTATGCTTATTCGAAACCTGTGTGTGTTCAAGAGAAGCCATTTAAAATGTGAAGCCGTCAGCATCTCAGCAGCCACACTCAAAAGAACGTACTGTAAACAGGACTGCATGTAACTGCTCCTTCTCAAGTACTCTCTATGAGCATGTTCAAGCCATCACGTCCAGTACTGATGTCATTCTTATCTTTGATGAGGCCAACTCAAAAAAGAACTCCCACTCCCTGAAGAAACAGGATAGCGGCCATTTAAAGACCCATCCACACAAGAGTGCAGATATCACTTCAGGGCAGAGATTATGGACCTGGCCTGAGCATTCCAGAAGAGCATCATCCCACCTGTGTTCTCTGCTGCCTGAGAACTAACCCTCCCTTGTCAAAATTCTGCCGATTTTACTGGGGTGTGAGTGGATCCACCCTTCCGCTAGAAAATGCAACAGAGCCACTGGCTGCTCCCTGCTATGGACTTGAGAAGCTCTTCTGAAAAGGCAGTACTGCCTGACCCTGGGAGACATCAGTTTCCTTTCAGGGTCCAAGGTCAATTAAAGGGCAATGTGACAGCAGTTTTAAAAGACAGGGAGATGTACCCACTACCAAACTATCTATCTGCCTCCAGTGCCCGTGGTCCAGGACAATCACACATTATCTCTTTACAGTAACATGAGACTTAGCATGTTGCAGGACAGAAAACCTTCCTGAACAAGCAGCCGCTACTGAGAAAAGAAGAGCACGAAAGAGCATCAAAGCAAACCATGCATTACAGAGTGCAGGTGTTGAACATGCCTGCCCAGACACCATCTGTGACCACCTTCTATCTCTTGCTGGGCTCTTCCACCTGTCTCTGACCTCCGCTGACCCTCTCAACAGGTTCTTTATCCTGCAGCAGAGCTAAGCCTGCTGTCTCCTGACCACAGGCATGGAGGTCCCAAGGGCCCCTCTGTCCTTGGTATTGCTTCCTATTTGGGGGGGGGACACATGCCCGATCTACCATGTGCTACAGGACCAGGGCTAACTGCTACTCTCTCAGGCATGCTGAGGCTACTCTGGCCCAGGCTGGTGGCTGAGAAAAGTGTTTGCTAGCTTGAAGGACCCACTGACTTCTCTGTGCTACAATCTCAACACATCTGCCACCCTCTTCAATCTCGAGTGAGGCTCCCTTCCTCCCCCTGTGCAGGGTAAGGCAAAGCTGCTGTACAACACGAAATCTCTCCTCAGTTCTCTTCTGCACGGCTCCTATAATCACCCTCAGTCACAGCCTGGTCTTCACAGTAGGATGCCCCTTCCTCCCCATACCTGACAAAGGTCCTGATCCATCTGCCTCTGGCTGAGCCGCTCTGCATCCCGCTTCAGCTGCTCCTGTTCTCTCTCCAGCTGTTTCTGGGCAGCCCGGAGCCTCTCCAGATCACACTGGTAAGTGCCCTTCTTCTGCTGGAGCTCTTCCCGGTCCCTCTCCAGGTCCTGCTGCCGACGGCGGACTGTCTCCTCGCGCTCGGCCAGCTTGGCCTCGCGGTCTCTGAGCTCCTGCTCCCGGGCCTCCCACTCCCGCTCCCGGCGGCGCTTTTCCTCCAGGTGCTGGGCCTGCTGCTTCTGCAGGTTGGCCAGGTCCTGGCGCTGCTTCTCCAGGCTCCGCTGCTTCTCCTGCTCAATGAGAGAGCTGGGGCGGGACGCACTCCTTGTCAGGACCTTCTCTGTCAGCACCAGCTTCTGGTCCTCAATGTAGCTGTCCTGTTGTAGCACAACACCCTGTCACGGTAGAGAGAACAGTCATGCAACTCAGGCCCAGGAGAAAAGCCACCTGCAGGGATCCTTCCCTGATCCCACACCAGGGTACTGGGACAGAATGATGCCCCTCTCCTGTTTTAAGGGTTTGGTCTTATAACACTATGCTCCAGGACAACTTTGGGCAGTTCT
>CABHPH010137866.1:4839-46895 GCA_902168325.1 Peromyscus nudipes | reverse complement strand
CACACACACACACACACACACACACACACACACACACACACACACACGACAATGTACCTGAGTTCTCAGTTTTGTTTTCAGTAAATCTTTGCTTTTCTGTCATTTAATCTGTTAATCTTTGACTTAGTTGAGACTATAACATGAATAGTTACCTTTTAAAAAATAGTTTTTCTCATACTATAAGGTTTGACCTGTTCATACTTCAGTGGTTTAATGGTATCAGTTTAGATAGTAGGTTGGAATAGAAAGTATCAGGCTGTGTGATACATAAGGGTAGGTATGGGTTTCTGGTCAGGCATTTGTTTTAGTTAGGGAACATTATATTTAAGTATCTATTGCTGGGGTTGAAGACATGGCCTGTAACTCCAGTTGCAGGGAATCTGAAGTCCTCTCTGGCATCCATGGGAACAGAACACACATGGTACATACACGGACACACAAAATAAAAATAAACCTTTAAAAATGTAAAAACTGTTTAGTGCCATATATAAAATTGTATTAGACAATAGATTTCTTTATGTTGCAGTCAGAATTCTGAAGACCATTGCTCTAGAAATAAGACCAAGACTTCATTCTCTCAAACATAAAGACCACTCAAAATAGTATCCTGCTTTTCCCAAAACTGAATCAAGCTTATTTATACAAGTGTCTCAAGTGAATACCCAAAAACCCTTTCTTCGTGCTGTGAACCAACTTGCAAAGTATTGAAGTATAACCAACAATAGTTGTGTATTGAAATCCAGCCTCAGCCTTCTTTTAGAACACAAACTGTGCTTGCACGGGTCAGCCTTTACACGCTGACCTGTGCTGAGGTGGCCTTCCAGAACCATGCGGCAGTGTTTGTGTGCAGTCCCAAACTGTCCCGTGAAAAGCTGTGTTGCTCCTTTCTCTCCAGGTGGTCATAGGTGACAAGGTGGTCTTGAACCCCGTCAATGCTGGCCAGCCTCTACATGCCAGCAGCCATCAGCTGGTGGATAACCCAGGCTGCAATGAGGTAAGGACATTTGCAAAAGCTGACGTCCAGGTATGTAGATGAGGTTGTGCCACAGGAGCAGGCCTTGTGGGACCAGTGTGTGTGTGTGTGTGTGTGTGTGTGTGTGTGTGTGTATACACTGCCTGGGACTTCAGCAGCAACTCAGGACTCTGTGCCCATCATGCAGGGGAAAGAACCCAAGGCCCACCGTTGGGTAGGATGAGGTTTGGTAGGTCTGTGCATGGGTGGTGAGTTTGATAAACTTTGCATCATTGATGAATCATCCTCTAATTTGTTAAACCCCAAAACTCCTTTTGCCATTTTTTCCCCTAGCCTAGCTGTAGGGGTGCACTTTCCCAATTTGTCTCCCTAAGTAGGGTGTCTTTTATAATTCTAAGGACATTACAGGTCATGCACAACTCTGCTAGGGGCTGTCTTATTTTCAGCTGTACATTGCTAAGCCTCTCCACCGAGCAATTGCAGACATAGGTCGTAACTCTCTTATGATAGAATGTCTGTCTCATGGAGAGGACATGAACTCTAGATTGAGAAAGATGTGACTTCAAATCACAGTCTGTGGTTCCGGTGCTCTGGAACAGTAGATGAGTTACTTAATCTTCCTGGGCATCCCTAGTCTGGAAGGAGGGTAGAGTTTCTTAGGGTGCTGTTGAGGATTAAGTGACATAGTGTTAATATGCCGTAGCTCTGTCCCTGGGAAATAGTGATGGTACAAAGAGGGCTCTTGCTGCTAATGATGACCATTAACATTTTCAAATGTGTGCACTGGACTCATTTCCTGGTATCTCATTCCATCTTATAAGTATCTGATTTCATTTAGCCTTTACATTCGTAGCTGTAGAACCGGATACTTGGAGGAAAGGAACATAGCATTCCAAAAGGGGCAGGAAGAAACCAGGGCTTCAGATTTGGAGCATGCGTAGTGATGGGTGCAGATAAATCATTTGCTACCCAACATTTCTTACTCCTCAGATGACTTTGTACGTTTCTTATTCTCAATGGTGTCAGTCTTGAGGGTCTGTTAGTGACTTTTCTTATTGCCTCGACAAAGTACCTGAAACAAAGCAACTTACGGATTATTGTGGTTCCCAGGCCTGGTGGGGGCCATGGTGATGGGAGTGGCGCAGCTTGAACAGCATTAGGCGGTGCATAGGTCCATAGAACAGGAAGCAGAGACAGAGGCCAGGAAGCTAGGCCAGACCAAAAACCTCAGGGCTTTCTAGAGATCTCCTTCCTGCAGCTAGGTCCCTCCTCTTAAAGGTTCCAAATTCTGCCGAAACAGCTCTTCCAGCTGAGGACCATGCATTCAGACACGTGTTCATGCAGGGACGGTATAGCCTTCTGAACTAGAACAAGAGCCCAGCTGGCCTTCCTGGTTGCAGTGAGGAACTCTGGGACTGGATAACATAGCTATTCTAGGAGCTATGTGAAAAATTAACTTTGATTTGCTTTCTAGGTCAACTCCGTCAACTGCAACACAAGCTGGAAAATAGTCCTTTTCATGAAATGGAGCGATAACAAAGATGACATTTTAAAGGGAGTAAGTTGGATGCTTTGGGGCACTCTGCCTTTCTCAGGGCGCAGGTTGGTGTTGTTTCCAAACACGTTTTCCCCTTACTCCCATCTTGCACTGACGTATAGGGTGATGTGGTGAGGCTCTTCCATGCTGAACAAGAGAAGTTTCTCACATGTGATGAGCACAGGAAGAAGCAGCATGTCTTCCTGAGGACAACTGGCCGACAGTCAGCCACATCGGCCACCAGCTCCAAAGCCCTGTGGGAGGTGGAGGTAAGGAGGAGGCTGTGGAGATAAAGGAGTGACCCATGAGAGATGGGGGTGGTTTGGGGTGGGGGTGGGGGGGCTGGAGATGTAGGTGCTGGAGTTTGGATATAAACCTCTGTACAGATGTGTTTCTAAATCATATCCAGGTTTTATAAAAACAAGTAGAGATGGCCCAGGAAAGCAAGCACGCCATGATGTACTGGATGGATGTTGCATGGCCTTATGGAGAAAGACAACATCTGCACATTCTTGAGTCACCAGAAATGGCTGTTTCTTACTTTCTCCTTTCCTCTTCTGTTTTTTTTTTCCTTTCTTTTCCCTTTCTCTGGCTTGTTTATCTATCACAATATTATTCAACCTAATAATCCACCTGACATTGATAAATACGTGACTCCTGTACTGGTGTTGGGACACAAATTAAGTTGTGAGATAGTATCTTCTACATATGAGGAGGAAGCTGTACTCATGAAATCTGACAATATGATTACCTAAACAAGACCTGAACAAAAATGACATCACCAGTTGACCTACCTCTGTGGATGGAAGGGAACCTCAAAAGGTCATACCCCAAGAACTGCAGGAAAACAGTGGCTGCAGAGACAGGAATTGTCTTCTCCAGGGACAAGCCCCCTGATAGGTTACCCCTTCCTAAGTGATCAAGCCCTAAGCATTTATACCTATGAGCAACATTGAATTAACTCAGCAGGTTCAAACAATACTAATACTAATAACAATAACAACAATAATAATATACGAGCCCATGGATTTGAGAAGAATGGAGGGGCAAGAGCGGACTTAGAGGGTGGAGGGAAATCATGTAATTTCCGTACTCACGCATGGATTTCTCAAAAATGAGAAGAAATAAGCATCCGGATAGCAGACATACTCAGCAGGATGGCCGAGGTGACAGGAGGGGTATTCCATATGCTCTGGAGGTTTCGGTAAGAGAGGATGAGCTGATTGCGTGAGGATGAAGCTTTCCTAAATGGCAATGGATGGTTTCAATCCACTGGTCACCCAAATGGCCCTGGTTAAAATGTATCACAAAACAAAAACTAAAGTCACAATCTGGGAAAGGGGAAGGTAGAGGGGAGGGGGTGAGAGTTGATAGTGAAGGGAGGTGGATAAGAGAGTCAGGTGGAGGGAGTAAACAGAATGAATGTATTATATGTATGCATTAAATTGTCAAAGTAATTTAAAAGATTGAAAGAGTTAGTATCTTAGCTTGTATTTATTAGATGATCTGCATTTTGGAAGGGAGATAAGTGGAGTAGGTCATGTCATGTAAGAGAAAGGCATAGAACTGGAAACATGATACAAGACAGCCTTGGCATAATATTGACTAACCTGGCTTTGGGGGCAACACAGTATGGACATGGGAAGATGAACTCATTGGAGACCAGAGCCTCAGATGTCACCTGTAAAGCCTGTAGGGCATTGGGAATGTCACTCACAGGCAGGGAAGAAGTATGCAGAGGTGTTTTGAGTGACAGCACAGTCAGCATGCTGCTTACAGAAGATGGTAATTCTGTCCTGAGGAATAGGCTTGTAAGACCAAGAAAAAAATGTATTTGCATGTTTGATTATAGAGATACGGAGAGCGTGAAGACAGGCAGAGCTGTCCTGCCTTCTCGAAATCTCCCCCTGCGTGGTTGCATTTCTTTCTCTATTTGTCAACTTTCTCCCTTCTCCCTCCATCTGGCCATGATTGTGTCACATCTTGATTGAAATCAAGACAAAAACAGCAAAATACCCAAGTCATAAACACACAATTCTGTGTTTGTTTACACGTCTACTCAGCCAAGGAGCCAGCATCCGGATCAAGAGCCAGAAGAAAAGTAGCCCCTTAAAAGTCCCTCAGCATGTTCCCGGGCACTTCCCATTTTCTCCTGGATAGGTGGCCCCGATAGGTAGCCAGCCTCTTGAATATTACACAGCAGCCTTTAGACTAGGCAGTCCTCACTGGGTCTGTGTCGTTGTGTGCTTCAGACAGTCCATTTCTTTGTCTTGCCTCGTGATATTCTGTTGTCCACATCCTGTGCAGCTTGCAGATCTGCCATTTGTTGATGGCGTTGGAGTGGTTTCTAATTGGGAGCTGTTAAATAAAGCTTCAGGGCCATTTGTGCTTAGACATAAGCTTCCATGTGTTTACCTGCATACAAGTGGAATAATTGGAGCCTATATTGGGTAACATTTAACATTATAAGAAATTGCCGGTCCGAATCCAGATGTGGTGACATTCCTCTATTTCTAGTATTTGGAAGCCAAGGATTGCCATGAGTTCAAGGTCAAGCTGGACTACCTGTAGACACCCTGACCCAAATCAGAACAAAAAGAAAACTGAGAACAAGATTGAAATTGCCTAAGTATTTCCTAAAGTGGAAAGAATGTTTTATATTCTGCCAGCAGTGCACAAATTCTCAACCATAAGCGTTGAATATGAGCATTCTTTTCCATGTTAACCATTAACGTAGATGTGAAGGTGACGTTCCTTGTGCGTCCCCCCCTCCCCCCAGTGGTGATGCTCCTAATGTTCTCTGTGCTCATTTATTGCCTGGGCATCTTTTCTGGTAGAAGATCTGCTCAAATACTTTGCTCACTTAAAAATCTCCTTCTTTTCCTTTTACCTGGATTAAAAAATAAGCTCATCTTGGCATTTTGTAGATAATTTGCTGCAGTTGCTATGATGAGAAGACACCTCTGTCTCTATCTGTCTGTCCATCATCCATCTGTCCATCTATCCATCTACCTTTTTTTGGTGAACTCTTCCTCTTTTTTCTTTGCCTTCTCCTCTCCACAACTGTAGCATTTGTTCTCTGGCTGTTGTTCACATTTGTTTAGGGCCAGTCAATCCAGTTGGATTATAAACTCCTTGAGAGCTTGAACATTTTCTTTGTCCCTGATACCCTCCTTTTTCCCACCCTAGTGAGGTTTTTGTTCGGTTTTCCTTTGCATTCAAAACAGTGTCAGAAGGAGAAGAAAGTAGATAGAGGAAGAAGTTAGGGAGTGGGAGGAAAGCAGAGAGGAGGAGGAGGCAGGAGAGGAAGTCAGGGAGTGGAGGAGGGAAGCAGAGAGCAGAAGGAGGCAGGAGAGGAAGAGGCAGAAGAAGAACGAGGCAGCTAGGGCAGCAGTCTTCCCCAGGTTAACTGCAAATGGTAAATGCAAAGTAAGGAAAAACTAAACATCTAGGAAGCAGAGGGAAAAAAAGACCATCATTTCCTTGGCTTAACCACTTCCATTGAGCCTTTTTTCAGTGGACAGGATATTTTTGCCTAGTTGACATTTTATAAGCAGAGTTTTGCCCTGCTTGAACATAAGTTGAAAGAAATGTGCAAGCCTACAGAAGTCAGGGCATTTCACTCCAGGGCCTTAAAAGCGGTTGGCCAAGCCTTACTCATTCAAAATTGATTGAGACGAATAAAAAAGATGCTAATTTTCCAAGGGATTTAACTTGAAAGTCCACTGGAGAGCATTTACTTTTTTTCCTCTGAGGACAACCAGCTGTTGATTTCTTACTCCGTCAAGACCTGTCTCTTGCCAGGTTTTTTCTTTTCTTTTCTTTTCTTTTCTTTTCTTTTCTTTTCTTTTCTTTTCTTTTCTTTTCTTTTTCTGAATTTCATATGAAAATGTTTAGTCTCTAAATTGTTTTTTATCTTACTGGAAACTTAAGTGTTCCTTCAAAGTAAAAGAAGGAAAACAACACCAGGTATTTAATGGATTAAAAAAAAATAGATGGAGGGGTAGTCTGAGAGAAGAGACTAGCTGCTCTTCTAGAGAGAACCAAAGTTCAGGTCTCAGCACTCACAAGGCATCTAACAAAGATCTGTAACTCCATTCCCAGGGACTCTGATGCCCTCTTCTGGCCCATCCTGTGCATTGCCTGCACATGGTGCACAGAAATACAATTAGGCAAAACATTCATACACATAAAATTTCAAAAACAAATTTTAAAGAGCTCTTGAGATTCTCATTATGTATTGGCATAGCCACCTAGCTTTAGTTAACATGTTGTAATAGTCACGTGTTATAATACTTTCCTTCCGTTTCCTCCTTATTGTTCCTTGGGTTGTTATAGTCATATATTTTATTTCTACATGGATCATAAACATCACGTCATTTTATTATTTGCCTTGCTCCCAGGGGTGTCTAACTAGTAGACCTTATATCTTCATATAAGTGTATGTATGCCCTTGCACCCTGCAGGCTGTGGGCTGGAACCCCTTGCTTAGTGTGGCTCAGAGAAGCCAAAATGTTGGACACCCAGGGAAGCAGTCACTTATGTTTCAAAGACATGCCATCAGGAGCACACAGAGGTCTTCCATATTTGCCTGCATAGTTACCATCCTAACCTCTGTGTTCTTTCACAGAAATCAAGGTTTGTATTGAAGATTTCTTCCTGCTGAAGAACTCCCCTGGTTTCTTGTAGTGCAGGTCTGCCATGGACAAATTCTCATTTGTGTGAAAATACCTTTGTTTTACCTTCATTTTAAAGTGTTTTTCCTTCTTTTAATTAACAGCTTTATTGGAGTGCAATTCATACACTGCATAGTCACACTGAAAAATTCAGTAATTTTTAATAGATTCATAGGGCTGTACAACTAATAGCCCTTTAAATTTTGGAGGGTTTTTTTTTAAATCATCTCCAAGGAAACCCATCCCCATTAGCAGTCACTCCTCACTTCCCCAGCCCCCACCACACCCCACTTCCCTGGGATGGAATCAACTTCTTCCATGGACAATCCTGTAAACCATTCTTTGTATGTGGCTTCCTTTGCATAGTGGAATGTTTTACTGCAGTTCAGGCTGCTATAACAATATGGGAAATTGATTTCTAAATGTCATCACATGGCACAGTGAATTAGGGAGCTCTCTGGAGTCTGTGTAAGGGTGTAGATTCCCTTCATAAGGCTCTGAGCTTTGAGGGTTAGATGTCAACGTAGGAATGGAGGGATGCACACATTAAGATGTAGCAAATACTGTCTTCAGAGTTCATCCAAATTGGCACATGTGAGTCCTTTTATTTCCTTACACCCAAGTAATATTCCATTATATGGGTTTGCCTTTTTATGTATTTACTTATCATTTGACAACTTTTGGATCATTTTCACTTTTTGGCTCCCATGAAGACTGCAACTATGAACATCTATGTGCTAATTTTTGTGTGCAAGTGTTTTCATGTCTCGAGAGTAGAATCGTGGGTAATAGGCTTAAGTGGGACCTATCTAGAGTACCCAGGCTGCCTCCTAAAGTACCTGCACACTATTAATTCCATCAATGTATCATGGTTCTGGTTTCTCCGTGTGGCTTTCATTTCCAAAAAGTACTTTTGTTGGATTTTTGTTTATATTGCTTGTGATGTGAGTACAGTGGTTTTTAAATCTTTGTTCCCTATGTACAGTGTCTCAGTCTAACTGTGCTGTTCCTTTGTATGTGCATATGCGCATGTGTGTGCTTTACCCTTTCAGAGTTCTTTAGCTTCTTGACTATATGGGTATTTGTCAATGAGATTGGGGTCATTATTTCTCAGATATGTTTTCTGCTTTGACCAACTGACCTGACATAAGCTGGATCTTCGATGTTATCTGAGTTAATGGGTCACCTCCTTATTGCTTGACAGTGTAGGACTTTGTAATTCTTTGGTAGAAGCTGCAGTGTAACTTTATTAGGTATATAGGATTTGTTGTTCTTTTTAGGAAAAAGGGGTTTTGTTTTGTTGGAGTCACATTCCTGAGAATCAGTTTGGTTCTGTGGAGGTTCATTTTCATGCATTTCTAGGTCAAGGTAGTCTATATTTGAGGCTCCATTATTAATGATAAATGCTCAACATGGTTCCACAGGATCTCTCTGCCAAAGTTTGCCCATCAAAACCATTCCTAGCCCCTTGAAAGCTCGGGGTATATTAAAGTTCCAGGTGTGTGTGTATGTGAGGCACTTTCATGTGTACATATATGTGCATGTGTGTGGGTGTGTAGCTGGGGAATGAACCTTGGGCTTTGTGTGTGCCAGGCAAGTGCTCTGCCACTAAACTATACTCCTATGCCCGTCTTAATAATTTTGGGGGATCATAAAGGGTCTTTAGGTATTGGTGATTTGATATTAGTCCAAAACTTATGCAAATTTCTGGCACTTTCTCTCTGTATCAAATTATATCTCTAGCGCTCTTCCTCCCCAGCTCTGATCTTCTCCTTTACCCCATGAACCTGTGCTTATATATACCATCATTGGGCTGCTGCGCCTGCTCCGAGAGACCACAGAGATAGACCACTTCCTGTCTAACAAATACATATGTGTCATAATCCTTCCCAATTTTCCCCTTTCCTGTGGTGATGTCATCTGTATGTCACAGCACAGTGGTTCCATATGTCAGTTGCATTATCATGGCTAGAAGCTGAAAGTTTCATGGTAAATTGTCCCAGACTCTCCTCACTCTCACATTTCAAAGCACAGATCTGCAAATGTGTTGCACTACACAAGTGCATGTATGGGAAAGATCTCTGAAATTCCATTTTATCAACTTGTGCATTTTGTGTGGTTGAATTTGAGTATCTTTATTCCTGGGGTAAGGGAAATAGCTCAGCACTCACCATGGGTTTGGATCCCCACTTCCACGTAAGAGCTGGGTGTAGTGGTGCATACCCTAACCTCAGCCTTAGGGGAGCACAGACAGGCAGATTCCCAGATGCTTGCTGGCCAAGCCAGTCCAGCCAAAATGGAAGGCTCCAGGTTCAGGGGAAGCAATAGAACAAGATAACTGAAGTCAACCTCTGGCCTCTATATGTGCAAACACAAGATGAATGTGCACATGCACACACACATGCACACCCATATACACAACTAGCAATAGAGTCTTATTCTTTCATTAGTATGAAGGCAGAAGATTTAAATAGCATTGCAGTTCTTATTCCAATGTTAACTAGGAGACAATCCCTTCTATGGAGAAACAACATTTTAATGATTCTACATCTCTAAATTGAGATGTTCTATCCCGAAGCTTGGCACAGCTTTGTAGAAAGGTGCTGAATGCCCCCCAAGCTTGAAAATACCACTAGTGAATTATGACTTGTGACGTCTCCAGTTCAGTGCCATCTCAGTGTGGGCTGACAGCGTTTCCACACCCATTAACTATCTTTCCTCTTGCAGGTAGTCCAGCATGACCCATGTCGGGGTGGAGCTGGGTACTGGAACAGCCTCTTCCGGTTTAAGCACCTGGCTACAGGGCATTACTTGGCAGCAGAGGTAAGTAGCTGCACGTGGTTTTCTCATGGAAAGTGAATTCACTGTGATTATCTTTCTTCACCTAGCCACTGGACACCTGGAAACTCAAGGGAGTACTCAGCCACCATGCTTTTCCTGCTGCCTTTCTGTTTCCTTCTGTCTCATAGAAAAGGAAAATTACAAATGACATACTAACATTCTGTGGGACTTGACAGGGGCATCCTGATCACAAAGTAGGGAGACGAGAAATGTAGGTTGGTAGGGTGATTTTCTGTTTTTGTTGTCGTATGCTGCTTTGCTTATACTTATCTACCAACCCCACTCATGACACAAGTGCCTGATTACTTGTCTGCACCAGACACACGGTATATATAATCAGAAGCATTGGAATGCATGGGGAACTAGAGAACTTCATGGAGAAATCTGATTTCCCGGGGTGTAGTGGGAGACATAGGTGTCGTCAATCTTATAAGAGTATCAGGAATCAAATTAACTTTTTTAAATTATTTTTATTTTGAGTTAGCTCTTCCTTGCCTGGAAACTACTATGTAGACCAGGCTGACCTTGAACTCACAGAGATCTACTTACCTCTGCCTAACAAGTGCTGGGGTTAAAGGCATGTGCTACTATGTGCCTGTCTCACAAATTATATTTTTGAGTCAAGGTCTCACTCTATAGCCCAGGCTGGCTTTGAATTCTCTATCCTCCTGTCTCAGCCTCCCAGGCACTGAGACTCTCAAGTGTAAGCCACCAGATCTAGCCTATGAAAGCTTTTTGAGGAAAGGAAGGACTTGGTGTTTAAGGATAGGAGGAATTTCCATTTTAATTTTTGTATTAAATTAAAGAGCATCCTGCTGTGGAGCATCTGTTGAGTTTTGCTCTGATCTGATGGAAGATGTACGTACAGTCATATTCAGATTCTAGTAGTACATCAAAAGACCCCACTGTTGACTGGTACCCCTGGCTCAGGATTTCCAAGGATTTCTGTAGGTTATCAGTACTGCTTTCTGGCACTGGCCCTAGGAATTTAGAATCTCAATTTGTAAACCACCTAGAGTGTCTGATACTTGTACGAACTGATGATTTTGAAATACTTAGGAACCAAACACGAAGAAGTCGAAGTTGACATTTAAAATGGAGTCTTAGGGAAGAAGAGACCCCGCCAAGCAGCTTTGAAAACCTGTGATTATGTGGTTAAAGATTAAGGGTGGTTGTCTTATCTGTTACGTCTTAAGGTGAATGTAGCTCTTTCTAGAGGCCTTCTGTTTCCTCTTTTTCTTTTATCTAAAGGAAGCAGGGTTATCAATAACTGTGTGTTGACGTTATCTTTATCTTAGGCCTGTACCGTTGCTCCCCTAGTGAATCTGTTGTGTTTTCCTTGTCTCTACTCGGAGCTGAACTGTCTGCTAGTGACTGGTGGGTTATCCTGTGTGTACTGTAACTGTGTGACTTGTGTCGGTGCTGTGGCATGCTGGTTCTGTGACTAGAGGGAAGGGACACGTTCTTAGCTGATCAAGGATGGCTGCAGGTATTGGCGTCTCCTGCACATGGGTCCTGGTCCCTGAGAAAACAATGGATGTTTTAATTTCCTAATGATTCTTTTTCATCAGGTAGACCCTGACTTTGAGGAAGAATGCCTGGAGTTTCAGCCCTCAGTAAGTATAGGCAAGAGCCTTCCTGTCTTTGTCTGGTAGGCTAAGACCAAATAATCTGGAGCCCCATTTAAGAAATTGTCAAGTGGCCTTTGAGTGTTCGGGAAGGGGAAGACTTAGAACAAGATCTTGTCCTGTGCATCTCTTAAAGGAAGTTGTGCCTGACATCCTGTGGCCTGATTGGTCCAGACCCTGCTGGTTTTGATACTTTTCCTGTATGTTCAGTCAAGGGTCTCCACTCTAAGCTGGAGAAGTGCATAGTATCTCTTGGAATATTTCTGGGTGGGAGATGGCCTTGTTCCTTGTGAAAGTTGGCCTCTTAAAAACAGTTGCCTTAATGCTGTTGACCTTGACCTGTGACTCATCTAGATTTTGAAGTGATAGTGAATAGTATCCTTTCAAATTCAGAGTTAACACATGAGGCCTGGTATGCATGTCCTCAGATGGGACAGTCAGGTGGCACCTCTAACCTTGCTTTTTACAAAGTCAGAAGTGGGCTTTAGGTTTTGATATGATTTGGAATTTCAATGCAAAATGGATTTAGCTTTAAAGAAATCATGATCAAATATTATTGACCTGTGTATGCTCAGGGTACTAGGGGCTGAAGAAGGCAGTGGTCATGTTTAATGGACATAAGAGCATCCACAAAATGGTTCTATTTGTGGAGTGCTTGATTATGCTGATTGCAGACCAAACAAAATGCCAGACAGTTGCTGTCTGTTGATCTGTGAGTGCGTGTGCTGTTCTCAGTGGTTGGTATAGTAGATAGTCTTGAGGCTACTTGCTTTTCTATGAAAATTTGGAATGGCACGTCAAAGAGGGGAAGTGAGATGGAGATAACTAAAAAAGAAGGTGCATGAGTCCTGTGTTAATGGTTAACCTTCCAGTTATGTTGGGTCAGAAAGATGACCCATCATGGCTGAGGACTTGTGGCTGTGACTACATAGGCTTACTAGTGCCATCTCTTCCTCTCACTGTGTCCCACCGAGTACCTGGGCCTCATCTCCTTCCCCTGGCCTTTCTGTCACCTTTACTTCTGCAAGCATTTGGAAGGCTCGTCTTCCACAGCTAATCCGGCTTGGAAAACAGACCTAATCCAGTTCCCTGCTAGTCTGAACCCTTGGCCTGCCTTTATCTTCTTGTTTGACATTTCTTATTCTTGGACATTCTTTATTTGAGAGAGGAAACTGCCAAGTGTGGTCTCAGTGCTGCCAGCTGAGGTATCACCAAGGGAGTCTGGCCCTTGGCATGAATATCAAGCTATGGCTCATTTGAGGGGAAGAAGATGTCCTGGTGAACCGTCGGTGCTATGGGGGATGACACTGCTCCTTCGGGTTCTGTGTAGGAAGGAAGACAATAATTCTCAAAGTAAGATAAAGTGCTGAGATCACAAGCCTAGGAAGGAGGGAAGAAAGACAGACCTTCATTTAAGTACCAGCCTGATCACTGACAAGCTTTTTTTTTTTTTTTTAACTTTCCTTCCCTGAGCCTCACTTTCCTCCTCTAAACAAGCAACATTTTCAGGTTGCACGACGTCAGTAGGGACTTCAGTGTGCTCCTATCCAACAGGTCATCTTGATGTCACAAGAGTTAGGAAAGGCCTTGGTGGGTGGTCCTGACATGACGTATCTCAGGGTCTTTCTGAGTCTCGCACTTCCCCATGCCAGTAGTACACCAGCAGGCTGGATGTAGATCAAGATGGCATTGCTCTGACGGTCCCGCAGTTGCTGGGACTTGGTCTGCGCCTGGAGGATGGGTGTGTAGAGAGGGTTTTACTTGCACCCAAGAGGCTGGAAGCACAGCCTGGGTTTCTGTAGGCAAGTATTAGCTTTGAGAGGGCCCTGCTTCCTTCATTGTGTCTTTAGCTTGGGAGTGAGAATGGGGAGTCTTGAGTCAGATAAGCCCGGGTAAAAATACCCTTTTCTCACCTGCTCTTGGTTTTCCTGGAGGTGGGCATCCGTGAAGCGTTAGACCTAACCAACTGTGTTAGGTGCTTCTAAAATCAGCGGTTACTTGCCTGGTCCCAGAGAGAGTGAAAGGCCAACCCGAGGCTTGTTTCTCTGCTGCTCTTAGCACGTGTGCCTCTCTGCCCACTAGGTGGCGTATGCCGACTGTACCGAGGACTCTGCTTCTGGGTTCCTTGGCTAGATAGAGAAAGCGTATTGAAGCCACAGTTTTCCTCTAGATTTGCTGCCGTCTCTGAACTGTCACTCTCTGTAACCAAGCCCTGAGTCATAGCTGTTTCAGACTTGGTGAACACTTCAGGGGACAAGAGTTAGGAGAGAACAGATGTCAATCAAAGAGACAGAGTAGTCTTGCTCCAGATGTTCCTTTAGCATAGCGAGAATAAAAGGCCTAAGATTTGTTTCTATATAGGGTATTAAGAGAACTTCTTAATTGGATGTTTATTTGTGGGTTTTTTTTTTTTTGAGACAGGGTCTTACTATGTTGTTGAGGCTAGTCTTGAACCACTGGGATCAAGTACCACCACAACCCCGTTAGCTGATGTTACAGATCTGTATAAGACTAAAAGAACTTTCATTTACTGATTGATTGATTGATGGATGGATGGATGGATTGATGGGAACAGAAGTTAGATCTCAGCCTTGTGGAGTTGAGTTTTCTCATGTTCATTCTTTTTCCTTTGACTTGACTTCCTGTTCTCTACTGCTGAGTATTCCTGGTGTTGTCTTCTTCTATGTATTTGGGCAGGAGGTGATGTTTCAACCAGAGAGAAGTAAGCCAGGGATGAGGAAATCATATTTTCCCAGCAGATGCAGGGCTTGTGGTCACACTAGGAATGTCAGGCATTAAAAAGAATTGCACATGAGTTCACCGAGCTGAAAGAGATTGCAGAGCCCATCTGAGCAGGCATTCAGGCTACACGCACTGGCTAACATCTCTGGCACATGGACTTGCTTTGGAGATGAGAATGTGTCCTTAGCATTGCCCACGATACCTTCATCACTGTTCATCAGGTTTTACTGTGAAGGATTTTCTTTCATTTCAACTGAATCCCACTGTAGCATTAGCGGTCCTTTGCTTTGCCATCGGCAGCCTTCTTAATCAATGACCAGTGTGTTCTTCAGGGCTAGAGTGACTTGTCAAACTGTACTGGAATATTACTCAGGGACACGTGGATTCCGGTGTATTTTACTTCTTCTTCTAGGAAATACTCATGTTATATTTTTGGTAGACCACCATTGCTGTAGATTAGTACCACCACAAATAACTAGTTGCACAGGCCAAGTTTACCTCAAGTGCATCTCTGCTCCCCAGCTGTTGCACATGGATGTGGCTATATGGAGTGAAGGTCTTTGTTCCCAATAGCTCTTCCCCTAGTCATCTGCCATTGTCCCTTTACAGCGTTTGAACATTTTGAGTAACAACACAAAGAAGTTGAGAATAAATAGTGTTGGGTCAAGTGGCCGATGGTTATCTTGTGATCTACTCTGAGACTGTGGTTCTTCTCCTACCAGCTGCTGACACTCTTGTTTCTCCTCTCTTCCTGTGGACTGTGGAATGATGGTGGTGAGGTTTTTACCTACAGAGCTCCTCACCTGATACCTTTTGTTCTCAGGTGGACCCTGACCAGGACGCATCTAGGAGTAGGTTGAGAAATGCCCAAGAAAAAATGGTATACTCTCTGGTCTCCGTGCCTGAAGGCAATGACATCTCCTCCATCTTTGAGCTAGACCCCACAACTCTTCGTGGAGGTGACAGCCTTGTCCCAAGGTATGATTTTAAAATTCCTTATTCCAAGACAAATCAAGGCTGGTCTTGATGGCCTGGATGTGTTTCTTGGAATGCAAAGCATCATGGTCTTTTCTTGAAACACTTTTGAAGGAGTCGGTGAAGCTTTTGAACTGGTTCCTACATGACATTGAGTTATGTATGACTCATCAATGGTAAGTTCTTGGTGGGTGGGTAAAAAGTACTCTATTTATGAGGCTGGAGAGCTGGTTCATGGATTAAGAGCACAAAGGACCGAGGTTTGGTTCCAGCACATACCTGGGGGCTCACAGCTGTCTGTAACTCCAGTTTTATGGGGTCTGATACTCTTCTAGCCTATGTGGGCACATAAACTTCTGCAAGCGCACATACACATACACACAACACTTTTTTATTTAATAGTACTGTCTTGGGGCTGGGGAGATGGCCCGGGGGATAACATGCTTGGCATCCAAGCTAAAGGCCTGAGCTTGAGTCCCTGGAACTGCAGAAAAGCTGAAGCAGCAGCCTCCATCTGTAATCCCAGTGCTTTTCTAACAAGATGGGCGGTAGAGACAGGAGAGTGCCTGGAAGCTTATGAGCTGTTAGCCTGGTGTATCAGTGGAGAGCAAGAGACTGTCTCAAGCAAGGTGTGTGGAAGGTGAGAACTGACATCCAAGGTTGTCCTTTGGCATCTCCACTCATGCAGGCACACACACTGTACACACTAAAAACACACACACAAATTTAAAAGTGCTGTTTAGGTTATTAATACATACCTCAGGCCGTTCAGTATTTTAATATCTTTTTCTCCTTCCCCAAACCTAGATAATCTCTTAGTTAACTGGATAAATAATTGAAAAGAAATTTTTAAAAATTAAAAATCACTGTGCATAGTAAGTTTATTTAAAATATTGAAAAGTTAGATCTGTGTTTTTTTGTGTATTTTATTCAAGTTAACTATTACTTTTGTTGCCTAAGAATGTATTTTCATATTGTAAATAGAAGAGCCACACTTTAAACAATTTTTAGTATTGTGTATATGTGCATGTTGTGTGTATATGGGTGTGAATGTACTGTGTGAGTATGGAAATTAGAGGACCACCTTTCTGTAGGTTGCAGGGATCAAACTCAGATGCCATTCTTTTTCTTTAAAATTATTTTAGAGTTGTTTATTTTAATTTTATGTGTATGGGTTTGTTTTTTTTTTTTTTTTTTTTTTCCTGCATGAATGCCTGTATACCATGTGCATGCCTGGTACCCATAGAATTTACAGACAGTTGTGAGCCACCACATGGGTGCTGGGAACCAAAGCCAGCTGGAGTTCTTAACCACTGAGATATGGCTCCAACCTTCTCAGAGTTACATTCTTGTGCTGTACGTGCTTTATGCATTGATCCACCCACCTCACTGGCTCCCACAGCCGTCTCTCTCTCTCTCTCTCTCTCTCTCTCTCTCTCTCTCTCTCTCTCTCTCTCTCTCATCTATCTATCACTTATTTATTTTGAGGCAGAGTCCCACAATGTTTCCCTGGCTGGCCTGGAACTCACATAGATCTTCCTGCCTCTGCCTCCCAAGTACTGGGATTAAAAGTATGCACAAACACACCTTGTCAAAAGTCTGTTCTTAACAAAGTCAACAACAATATTATTCATGACTATACCATCCATTGTTTTCCAAGTACATTGAAGCACAGTGCTAAGTAGATACCATACATAATTCATAATTTTATCATATTTGAAGTCCTGTGAGGTAGGTATTATCCATCCTTTTATAGAAAGACATTGGGATTCAGAGTTTAAGTGAAGTATCACAACTTAGACTCCTGTAGCAGAACCCATGTTGGTAAATGACTGAGACAGAGTGTCTGGACATTACATCTCACTCTCAGCTGTGCACTGAGTGGCAGATGTCTCACTGTGTGTGTTGGGTTTTCATGAGGCCCCTCACTGAGTGTGCCTTTGTGTTTCATTGTGTCTGCTTTGCCCCTTTCCTGTGGGAGGAGGGCTAGGAAGCCAGAACATCACCCCCGTGTGATTGCTGTCACAATCTAGGATCCTTAACTTGTGCTTGTTGCAATTCTTGTGCCTTCTAAGAGGGCGAAGTGTAAGGCAGTCCCATAGAGAACCTTGCAAGGTGGGAGGGCCTTCCTTGGCCCAGATTTGCTAGTTACGAAGCTCTGCTGGCTTGTTCCCCACTTGAGAATCTGAGGGAGGCTAGAGATGTCTATCTGGAAAACCCTACAGATGTGCACAGCTTTCTTCTAGGTCTAAAACCTGTTATTTTAGTTACCTTCAAAATGAATCCTGTGTAGGTTATCACTGGTGCCCGAGTTCATGCATGTAATGAACATGCCATGTCTGGAAGTCTGCATTTTATAGCACTCCTTCCAATTCTCCAGCTCGTATACCCTTTTTCTGCTTCCTCTCCCATGATACTCCCTGAGCCCTGGTGGCGGTAGGATCAATCACAGATATCCCATTTGGGGCTGAGCATTCAGTCTGTCATTCTCAGCCTTCTGACCGCTTAGGCCCTCTCCCATTGACTTCTGTCCACCACGAGAAAAGCTTCTCTGCTCAAAGTTGAGAGCAGCATTCATCTATTGTAGGTCTCTGGGTATAAACGTGAACATTTAGAAGGCATGTTGACCACATGACCATTTAGCGGAATAGCAGTAGCAGATTTTGCCCCAGGACCTATGGCATCCCTCACCATGCATGAGCATTTGACCTGGGTTACAGTACAAGGCATGAAATTTCTTTCTGTGGAGCGGACCTCAAATCCAATCAGAAGTTGGTTAGTTACCCCATAACAATTGTGCTAGTATGGCACAAATGGGGATATCATGCCTGGCAGGTTGGCACTGTAACATGAAGGGTCCAGCAGTGGGTAAGACCTTTTCCTCCCTTAGCAGCCTCTACAGTAAGTACCTTCTGTCACCATGAAAGTGGCTAGCAGGGAGACTGTCTCCTGGTAGGTTTGAGATTGATTTCCCTGTGTCCTGAAGCCAGATCATGTAGCATCTTTAGCAATAAGCTCTTGCCATGTGGTTGTCATGGGTAACCAAGGGCAATGGCAATAACTTGTGTTACTTTAGAGAGCACTGGGACTTTTCTTTACCAATAGCTCACAGGGAGGTAGCCCATGCCTTGTATTGCAATGGTTATTTAATAGCCCAAGGCTTCTGGAAGCAACATTCTCCTCTCATGGAGGATAATTCTATTCAAACTATTTTTTTAATTTGGATTTTAAAATGAGCTTACTGACTGACAGGTTTCCAAAAGGCTTTTTCATAGATCTTCAGTTTTGGTTATAGTCCACTACTACCCCTTCCTCTCCCCCATCTCCCTCCCTCTCCTGTTCCCATTTGGTCTTATTTATTATTTGGGTCTTATTATCTATTTTGGTCTCTCCATTTTGGTCTTATTATCTATTATTTTATGGGTGATACATACTTTATATTGTAGGCCCTCATTTATTACCTGGTGACTATTTAGTTGTTTGTACTCTGGCCTGTATATGACTGATATCTTCATGAATGTTTGCTTACACATTTTTGTGATCTCATATTTCTCTTGAGTCCATATCTCTAAGCAGAGTTGCTGCACCATGGGGTAATCTTGTGTTTAACCTTTGAGGAGCTGACAGGTTGTCTCTCAATGTAGACACACCACTTCTATTCCCATCAAGCAAGTATGTGAGGATTCCAGTTCTCACCAATATTTGTCACTATTTTTTTTGAGTTATCTAATTAATGTGAAGTGAGATCTCATTGAGGATTGGATTTACATTTCTCTGATGATCAAACATGTTGATCATCTTTTCATGTCTATATCTTTTCATATTCTTTGTCATTTTTATTAGTTATACATTCTTTAATTATTGAGTTGTGTTTTCTAGATATAAACATCTGATCTATGATATACAAATGTCTTCTTGTATGTTATTTTTTCAGTCTTTGATGGTGTCCTGTACAGGTTCAATTTATTTGATTCTGCTTTTTGCTTCTGACCTAAAAAAACTATGACCATAAAATTTTGTAGTGATATTTTCTTCAAGGTTTTATTCATTTTTATTGTTTACCTTAGATTTTTTATTCATTTTGAAATTTTTTTTTTTTTTTTTTTTTTTTTTTTTTTTTTTCGAGACAGGGTTTCTCTGTGTAGTTTTGCGCCTTTCCTGGAACTCACTTTGGAGACCAGGCTGGCCTAGAACTCACAGAGATCCACCTGCCTCTGTCTCCCGAGTGCTGGGATTAAAGGCGTGTGCCACCACCGCCCGAAATTTTTTAATACACATTCTGAGGTAGGATATATTGCATTTTAAAAGCTTCCTTTTTCTTTGACTGTCTATTATGTAAATAGGTGCTGGTCTGCAGAACTCAAAAACATTGCAGCTTAAATGATTTTCCATTTTCTCAGTTCTGAAGATAAGTGAATTTTTCTTGGGATGTCAGAAAACAAGGAAATAACATTTATAGCCTGTGCGCAGACATTGTCGGACTAGTGAAGAGCTGAAAGATGTGATGTAACGTATCACACTGTCCATGAGAAGCTTCTTTATTGCATTCCTTGGCAAAAAGGGAACCAGGAACTCACTGGCCTGTATTCCCCTTGTGCCTTGGAAATCCCCATAATCCCAGGAGACGGAAAGTTTAAGTTTCAAGTCAGCTGGCTAAGTCGTGTTGGCTGGTTGAGGCCCCTCCTCTGTGTTCTGTGCCTTCATTGCTGCTTCTCGGCCAACTTTCTTTGTGAGCAGGTGTCCTCAGACTGATTCGAAGCTCAGAAACAAGAGGCAAGGACTTACGTTCAGCCTTGGGGAATAATAGCTCTGGCATGGTCTACCAGTGTGTTCATTTATGATCTTGTTGGATCTTTGCCTTGACATTTTTTCTTCATTCTCGTTCTTGGCTACCATCCTCAGAGCCAGAAGAGAATAGGGCCTCTTATCCATTGATCACATGGAATCTAAGTGACCTTAGGAGTAACACATTCCTTTCTCTGCATATTAAAACTCTTCTGTGGAGGAGGAACACATGAGAACCGAATAGAACAGCACAGAAGTATTAAGATGCCATCCATGACTGTGTGTGCTAACCTATAAGTCATTTTAAAATTGTGCTGTAGTTTTCTTATTACAGATTGCAGTGTAGAAAGTACGACATGTGCACAGTGGTATCAGCAAACGCATCTTTTGTAATGGTCAGTGGATAAAACGTGCTTCAGAGCCAAAGAAGAGGGGTAATGACCAGTCCTGGATATATTGAACCAGATAATAAAATTGCAGTATGCATGAGTTAGATACTTTAACGAGCATTGGAAGGACGTCTACTTGTGTGACTCTTTTGTACTTGTCTCAACAGCATGCCTTTTGAGTTAAGGACTAGGATTATTTGTTGTAGGACCCCATGGAATATAATTATCCAACTAAAAGTATGCTCCAGGCTTTGGTTACACTCTGAAAATACAGAAAATGAACCAAACTCACTCAGAATGGAAAAAAAAATGCAAATGTACCTCTTTAATATCTTGTCCGTATTATCTAGTCCATGCTAGTGAAAGTAAATAACGTGAGGGTTTCCCTCTTCTGGCCTTGAAATGTTCAGAAGAATTACAGCAAAGGAAGCCAAGGTCTACTGAAGGTGCATGTCTAGCTTGGTCTCTTCCGTGAATGTGGCATGCCTTGGTCCGAAATTACTCTTACTTTGAATGACTTCCACTTTACGTGATCAGCCTCTAGCCTGCCAGTGTCGAAAGTTCCAGCCCAAAGTCATCTCAGTTTTCTGTAACAGGATGCTTTCGTGTTTCTGAGTCCTCGCCAACTGTCTCCTAACTGTGCTTTTTCCTGTCAATTCCTGTTGCTTCTGCTGGCTTGGTATGCTCTCATCCTGTCTCGAAGGGTGACACTCCTTCCATTGTTTTCTACTATTTCAGAAGTGAAGCAGAAGTGAAAAGTGTCTTAAACATGATGCTTGCTCGTCATATAAAGAAATAACCATAAAATGATATTTATCAGGTAGAGAAAAAATAATAAGCAAGTAGCAACTATATATAATTCAACTCCTCAGAGGGAATCAGCTGCACTTAAGATCCTGGGTTCATGTAGTTTCCAACAGGTTTCTGGGCACAGCTGTAACATGTGATTTGTCATACATGGAACTGTGAGCTACTTTCAGTGATCTTAGTGGAATTCTGTATCGTGGATATGTTTTCAAGTAAGTGAGTATCATCTGTTATCATTTTAAGAAACTGGCATTACGTATACTGTAATGGACTAGGTCTTTGTGACCATTAGATGGTACAGTTTTTAGTCTCCGCAATAACACTTGACTGAACATCTTTGTAACACATAGTGCACCTGTGCTGTTTTTCCTTCTGGAAAAATCTAAAATTGGAGTTTGTAAATAAAAGAAGATATTTATGTTCATGTGTTTGTATTTCATTTATCATGTTATCCCAACTACACCAGACCCCAGTGCACAGGGCTGCGAGTGCAGTTCAGTGGTATAGCTTGTGTCTAGAATGTCAAGGTCCTTGAGCCATCCTCTCACTAAAAGAAAACATCTACCATAAAAGCTTAGGAGAATTCATTTTCCTACGCTCTTCTAAGTACTAGCTATTCTCAGCCTTGGGATCCTAAAAATGTGATAGAACCAAATTAGAAGTTTGTGCTGTATTAATTACGTCCTAAGTTGTGCAACTTACATTTTATCATTAAAGTATTGCCGTATCTTTGTCTCACTTTCATTATTCATGTTTCTTACTGACTTGTAGGAATTCGTTGTGTTTATGGATCAGTAACTTTTAAAGTCTGTGTGTTCTTTTGTTTTTTTAGCTTTGTTCATGATAATCATGAACACAAGCTCATGTGCACACACACACACACCGACACACTCACACTCACACACATACACACACACACACACTTTCTCTACAAAAGATTCAAATTTTTGACCATATAATCAAATTTACCCTCCTTTTTTTTTTTTTTAAATTTTAGACTTCACTGGGCAGTGGTGGCGCACACCTTTAATCCCAGCACTTGGGAGGCAGAGGCAGACAGATCTTAGTGAGTTAGGGCGCCAGTCTGGTCTATAGAAGGGAGATCCAGGACAGCCTGGTTTACAAAGCGAGTTCCAGGATAGCCAGGACTGTTACATAGAGAAACCCTGTCTCAAAAAAAAAAAAAAAAAAATTAGACTTCGTAATTTATTACAGAGCTTCAGGAAGCTTTCTCTCCACAGGATAACTAAACATTTACTCATCTTTTCTTCTAGCAATTTTATGATTTCATTTTTTTTGCTTCATTGAGCCTTTTGAAAATTGGTTATTAACTGTTGTGACAAGTACTAATACACACTCAGTAGCATATACCCCGTTCCGTGGCTCTGTCTCATACTGTTTCTAGTATTTATTCACAGGGTAGCTTTTAGAAATATCACATATTTCAAAAACGTTAGAGTCATTATGAAGTACTCTTTATTGTAAACACATTGGTGACAGGAATCACTGATTCCTAAGTATATTCTGTCCAGTGTCTCTAGCAGAGAACTTTCTTGGTAGCTCCCTCTCTTTTGACAGAATGAGTGTTGACCAGTGGCTGCAGAGGAACGCAAATGTCCCTGTGTCTGAGGTTTCTCATTGCTTCCCTTTAGGAACTCCTATGTCCGTCTCAGACACCTGTGCACAAACACCTGGGTTCACAGCACAAACATTCCCATTGACAAGGAGGAAGAGAAACCTGTGATGCTGAAGGTAAGTCCCGGACTTGGCTGACTCCTGTGCTCTCCTGCTCTGATGAAAGGGCTCCTTTGAGGACAGATGGGGGGCAGGGAACTTTGGAGAATGTCCCTGTTGTTGTGTTTCTTTTAGCTTTGGTAAGAGTCTAGTCATGGCCAAACTTGATGTGATGAAAAACTTTATTCCAAGGGATCTGGGTGAAGCGAGCTCAGGGCTGTGAAAATAAACAGGCCTTTTATTTTATTGCGTTGCTGTTGAGTAATTCTCTGCATTTCATGTCTAGCATGATTTTGGCTGCGGGACTGTTTGCTTGTGCCTTGAGGTACACTGATATCTGGTTGATTTCCCCCCCCCCCATCTTTAGTATTTTTCCCCTCAGAGTATATGTGATTGAATGTGAATTCTTTATGTATCTAAGAGAGACTTCCCCACCCCTATTTCCCATCACTCCTTTTCTCCTCCAGTCAGTAGGCTTATATAGCATGGATACACATGAGATTTTTCTTTTTAGAATTCTTTTTTCTCCTGTGGGTGTGTTCAGGTTCATAGAAAAATGGAAAGAATGGTGCAGTCTCTATGTTCTGTAGAGTCAAGAATTGCCATTTTCCATATTTACTTTTTCTCTATTAATAAAACGTTACTTTTCATAAGAATCTTACATCTTCCCTGTGATAAAGAAGCTATAAAATTATAGTTGTTCCTTTTGCATGTATTCACCCTCATATTTCCTTCTGCTCTTTTCCTTTCTTACCACACAGTGTATATTCACACGGAAATAGCTCTTTGTAACACAGTAGTACCATGCACAATGAGTATACACAATGCAAATGGAAAAAAATTGTTTAAAAATATAATAGCCTTCCTTACTACCTCACCAATTCCCACAGAACTATTTGGAGAACATCCTTCAAAGAAGTTTCCTATGTCTAATTGATACTGATGCCAGGAGAGCTCCAAGTTCTTGGGATTGCCCAATATCCTGTAAACAAAGCGTTTGATTAACGTCTTACTTTCCCAATCAAGATTATCCTACAACAACTCCCTTGACTTTCAGATCGGTACCTCTCCTCTGAAGGAGGACAAGGAAGCATTCGCCATAGTTCCTGTTTCTCCTGCTGAGGTTCGGGACCTGGACTTTGCCAATGATGCCAGCAAGGTGCTGGGCTCCATTGCTGGGAAACTGGAAAAGGGCACCATCACCCAGAACGAAAGAAGGTGAGCGCCTCCCGTAGGTGCTGGCACAGCAGTCCTTGTCTGTGGCTAGACTTACAAAAGCCCTTGGGGAGCAAGAAGATCCGGACTCTGAAGAGCTGTGTGTGAGAGTGGCAAGCCTGGGTTTTTATAGGCAGCCTCAATTATGATTCTCAGAAATGGGTACTTATAGACCCCTGTGTCGTGTTTTGTTTTAGAGTCATGTTACGTAGCTCACTTGGCCTCAGCTGTGATTCAAAGGGTGCTAGAAAGCGTGAGGCCTCTTCTGTCTACCTTGTTCATGAAGCTTGAACCTTTCTAGAGAAAGCTTTTAGCCTGCAGAAGTTTGAACACTGTTTTTAGCAAGCTCTGCTCTCCTCAGGTCTGTCACTAAGCTGCTGGAAGACTTGGTTTACTTTGTCACGGGTGGAACTAACTCTGGCCAAGACGTGCTTGAAGTAGTCTTCTCCAAGCCCAACAGAGAGCGGCAGAAGCTGATGAGGGAACAGAATATTCTCAAGCAGGTCAGTGAGCCTTGATATACTTCGGGTTAGCCTTGTGAGAAGCCCATGGGATCTCTGCTCATACAAAGAGACATGGATGACTCTCAGCCAGAAGATGTATACTATGCATTATTGTTTGTTTAAAAAGCACTGCTTTCTTTGAGTAGTTTTAAGTCTATAGCAAATTTAAGTGGCAAGAGAGTGTCCTCCTGTATCCCTGCCACAGTGTCAGTATCCTGCAGCAGAATAGAGCATTTATTGCAGTCAATGAACATAGATTGATACATCAATCTATGTTACTCAAGATCCGTAGTTTATGGTCCTCTCTTGGTGTTATACATGATTTGGTTTTTTGACAGGTAAAAACTGGTATGTGTGCACTATCTCAGTATTGATGCCCTAAAAATCCACAGGATATTTTCATGGCCCCCTGAGTGTTCTGCTCCACCTGCTCATCCGTTGTTCCTCCTTTATCCTTTGCAACCACCCCTCTTCTAATTGATCAGGCTTTGCCTTGTTCAGGCTACTGCAGAGTTGGAATTATGTGGCTTGCAGCCTTTCCAGATATGAAAGGCTTTCCATGTCTTCTCATGGCTCACTACCCCAGTCCAGTTGATAGGTACCATACTTGCTGAACATGAGCCATGTGAGCGTTCACCCGTTAGATACCCTAAGAAGTGTTCGGGTGACACCTTTATGTTCTTCAAAAATAATATAATGTACCATAGTTCCTTATGGCTACTTCATAGGTTTAGGGAATTTGCAGTTTTTGACAAATCTAGAAGACTTATATTAGCTCTTATGGACATCTGTAGTGATCACTTCTAAGTATTTCCATAAACACGGAGTAGTAGTTTACAGAAATATCTAGATGACATTTGGTTTGTATGAGTCATCTTTCTGCCGCTGTGACAAAATGCCCAGAAATAATCTTATAAAGAAATGGTCTGTGGTGGCTCCCAGTTTCTGGAGTTTCGGTCCATGTCACTAACCCTGTCACTCGGCCTCTGGTGCAGTGCGTGGGGAACACGTGCTGGGGCAAAGCTGTTCACCTCTGCATGGAGGAAGCAGAGAAGAACTTGCTTCTGTGACCAAGCCTCTTCTGTGAAACCCATTCAGCTGTGAATCTGCTGGTGGCTGAATCTACTCAATTAGATCAGAGCCTTCATGACCCAGTCACCTCCCAAAGGAACTCACATCTCAACATGGCTACATCAGGGACCAGGCCTTTACCATGAGCTTTTAGGGCCTTAAAAATTCTGAGTATTGGCAATGTTAAATAAACAGACAAACTCGAGGGAGGAGCATGACAAATCCAGGTAGAGGAAGCACACTGAATATACACCTTGTACTTCTCTAAAGCTGCGGGAGAACTGCTTAGTGTTGCCTTGGAACCTGCTGGTGACCCAAATGAAGAGAGCCTAGCTACAAAGCCCCATAGTTCTCCATGAGAATTTGGCATGTGGAAATCCTTCTTCCTGTTGGGTGTGATAGACAAAATTCATATTTCAACAAGGTTTGAAGTCCAACAATAAATTACATCCAGATGTTTCTTTCGTGTGTTGAATCCCAGATTAGAATTCTGGCGTAATGTCCTTGTTCAGTGCCACAATAGCCATCCTGGGAGGGGTTATAACAGTGTTGGTCAGTTACATAGGGCACTGTACTTCAGAAGTTTACAGTTGCTGTCTGTTTTAATCCTCACAATACTTAAGTACTATAGATACTATGCTTTATGTTTTCCCAGTGAGAGAACATGTTTCCTTTGGCCATGATCTGTACTGTTAGTCAGTGTTCCCTGAGATCAAATCAGTCTAGTTGATAGCAAAGAATTACACTCATTTTGGTCTTACTAGGATTGTAATCCAGGAGGCACCAAATCCAGCAGTCTTCAGAAAGCACTCTAAAAGTTTTACGAGATGATGGCTGTTTTTATAGCCTAATCCACAAGCAAGTTGGCTAATTGCATCCTGTTCATGAAGACTTGTGCTTGGTGTGGCCAAGGTTACACTGCCTTACAGGAAAAGGACTGGATAGTCTTATGAAACCAGACAGATAGTTTCCAAACTGTTATGAAACCCACTGAATCTCCTTCTAGGGTTGCAGGCCCGCTCAGTGTTTGAGGTCAGCCTCTACCTGCATGGGCATGCACAGACAGCTGAGTTCAAAAGTTGGACTGTATGCATTTGTGAAACCTGGCTTAGCAAGTCCTCACAACTTCAGTTTTAGTGCCCGGTTCAATGCTAATCTGTTTTGATTGTCTCCCTGGCAGAAGTCATAAAGGTATATGATTCCAACCTAAAATCCCCTCCCTGCACTCTGCTAAATGATGCTCCACCATGTGTGTGAGGACTGATGAGGTCTAGGCAGGCTGAATGTGTGGACGCCCAGCCCAGCTGATTGACAGATGAAGGTTTCAAGTGTCTTGATGAGTTTGAGTAGAGAAACCTTTCCATATAATCCTGCTACTCCTGTAGGTGTATCCCTTCCTGGAGCGGGGGATTAGAGTTTAAAACACCCAGTGATGGCAGCCCACTCTTTTCTTTTTACAAACAGATCTTCAAGCTGTTGCAGGCCCCCTTCACAGACTGTGGGGATGGCCCGATGCTTCGGCTGGAAGAGCTGGGGGACCAGCGCCATGCTCCTTTCAGACATATCTGCCGACTCTGCTACAGGGTCTTAAGACACTCACAGCAAGACTACAGGAAGAACCAGGTGGGGATTAAGATGAATAAGAAGTGATTGTTGGGTTCCTCCCTGAAGTTCATGTGCTTTACTCATGATTTTTAAGTGATATGTACATTTGCATTTAGTGGATAGAAAATAGTCCACTGTTGAATTTGCCCCTGAAAAGGAAACGGATGATTGGTAAGTCCAGGAAGAACATGTATCACAGAATCCTTGAGAAGGAGATTGGAGAAGCATCACACAGTTCCTTGTAAATGTGTGTAATTTTCAGGTGTCAATTTTATAAATAAGAAATATAAGAGATACCAAGAAATCCCTTTTGTGAACACATTTCTGTGAAATTTATATTTCTGTGAAATTTATATTTCTGAGATTGGTGTTACATTTACAGTACATTCTGCTTCATCACCCTCTTCCTTGTTCCTCTGAGATAGGCTCTCTCACTGGACCCGGAGCTGTGCTTGCAGCTGGCTGGCAAGCTCTAGTGAACTTCTCTCTTCCCCCAGCCCAGAGCTGGAGTCACAAGTGTCCATGGCAATGTCTGGCATTTTGTGTGGGTGCTGGACATTCACATTAGGTTCTCATGCTTGGGCAAGAAGCACTCTACCCCACTGAGCCATTTCCCTAGCTCTACAGGATGTTTTGGTGCCATGTTCCCATAGGGCTTAACCATGAAATGATTCCATGTTTAAGAAATAGAAAGATTGTGCTAGGTGGTGGTGGCACATGCCTTTAATCCCAGCACTTGGGAAGCAGAGCCAGGCAGATCTCTGTGAGTTCGAGGCCAGCCTGGTCTACAGAGCGAGATTTAGGACAGGCGCCAACACTACACAGAGAAACCCTGTCTTGAAAAACAAAACAACAAAAACAGCAACAACAACACCAAAAAGAAATAGAAAAATTGTTTTCCTCCTACTCTCCCTTCTTGACCTCTACCATTCAAGGCTACTTCTTCTTGACTATGGGTCTAGACCATTTTTGCGGATGTTCTAACTGAGTGACTGTACATCTATGTGTATATTATACATGGATTTGCATTTTATCTATAAATAGAGCTCTCTCTCTCTCTCTCTCTCTCTCTCTCTCTCACACACACACACACACACACACACACACAAATATGATCACACTTCTCTTGTGAAGTGAATGGTATAACAAACAGCATGGGGACTCTTAAAGACACTGAGAGATGTGTTGATTGATGTGTTGATTGATGTGCATGTTGGTGCTGTTACCATTCTGTTCCTTGGGGTACAAACGTGTTTCTTAAGGTTTGCCACTGTGTTGTCCTTAAATTTAAACTTTCTTTGTAGTTAAAGACTTTCATTGTCATGAAGATAACACTAATGTTTACTAATGCTTTAGAAACATAACCATGACAGCAGGCTGCAGACTTTTTTAAGTCTATCTCCAACACATTCATACCAGATAGGTTTGAAGACCATCGAGGCTGTAGTGTGTGCCGGGACATATCACTTGTACACAAGGAAGCCAAACCAGTCCTTCTTGCTGCTTAGTACTTTGTGGATCCTATGGCAGTTGGCAGAGTTGTATCTCTGAAGGCTGGTGAACTATAAAACATGCATCCTTAGGGATAGACTGGAATGTGGCCCATGTCTGCTGTATTATACTTGACTAGCTGCTGGGTTTAGGACTTAAGGGATAATTAAGGCCCATTTCAAGGACTACTTGTAACTTAAGCAAGCAAACAGTCTTTCTTGGCTAGAACTATTAGAAAGGTTTTTTTTTTCTTTTTTCTTTATTTTTTTGGGTGTGTGTGTGTGTATGTGTGTGTGACTTTATCTATGTCTGTGTTTGGAAGTGGGAGTTGGAGGAAGGGAGGGAGCAAACCCAGGACCTTGAGCATGCCAGGCAAGCATTCTACCAAGGAAATATCTTTAAATAGAAATTAAGTACTGTACAGAACGTGCTCCCTTGGTTCTACAGATGTTTCTGTGGAATATGATGTTTGATTTGCAAATAAGGAAGCAAAGACAGATCCATGCATTTATGAATATGATTGATCATCCTAGATATTCCTAACTCTCTTCTACCTATTGGCTTCATTTTTCTTCATTTTCTTTTTTAGACAGGATCTCACAGTGTAGTCTGGTTCGCCTGGAACTCTCCATGTAGACCAGGCTGAGATCTTCCTTTTTCTGCCTCCCAAGTGCTGAGGTTAAAATGTGCCATAGACCTATTGACTTTAAAAATGAATTTTTAGCGGACTAGGGAGATGACTCAGTGGTTAAGAGCTTTGGCTACTCTTGCATAGGACCCTGAGTTCCATCCCTAAAACCCACATGGCAGCTTACAATAACTCCAGCTCTAGGGATGCAGTGCCTCTTTCTGGCATCTCTACATGTGTGGTGAACTTAACATACATAATAACAAAATATTCATACAAGTAAAAAGTAAGTCTGAAAAATGATTTTTTTTTTAAACTCAAGAAAAAGAAAACTCTGTGGGTTGACATTCCAAATGTCCAGATAGGTGTTGTCTGTATTCAGCAGCAGGACCAGAGGAATGGGAAAAGTTAAGTTATCCTGAATTAGTAAGAAATTCAGAACTATATAACTGCTTCTGACCCTATTTTTAAAAATGAATTAGTAGACTAAAATGAATGTTGTACATTGAAAATATCCACATGTAGACTCTAGTTTTTCTTTTTCCTTGCTGACATTGTGTGATAGGTTTAGTAAAGGCTGCAAAGGGCTGTGTCATCACTGCCCTGGGACAGAAGGCTGAAGGAAGATGCCCAGGGTCCTTTGCCTGTTGAACCCTAGCTCTCATGCACTGCTGCTCATTTTTCCAGTGTTTAACATAATCACATTGTCTTTTTATCGCTCCTGTTGACTTGTATTTCCCTCCCTAAAAGGAGTACATAGCCAAGCAGTTTGGCTTCATGCAGAAGCAGATTGGCTATGATGTGCTGGCTGAAGACACCATCACTGCCCTGCTCCACAATAACCGGAAACTCCTGGAAAAGCACATCACCGCGGCAGAGATCGACACATTTGTCAGCCTGGTGCGGAAGAACAGGGAGCCCAGGTGAGGCACCAGTCGGGAGGAGGTGTCTGTGCATCTAAGATGTGGGACTGTTCCTGCCCTGGTTGTGTACTAGGCTTGCTGTTCGGGGGACTGGCGGCAGTCAGTTTCTAGTGGCCCTTTGACGAGCAGTGGCGAGAATGTGGTGTTAGAACCTCTTGCCGCAGCCTCCATCTTTAGTGTTTACCAGCTATTCACCTTCCTTTTCCCCCAACTTTGTTGTTGTTGTTTTCTGAGACAGAGTTTCTGTAGCCCTGGCTGTCCTGGAACTCGCTCTGTAGACCAGACTGGCCTTGAGTTCACAGAGATCCGCCTGCCTCTGTCTCCTGGGTGCTGGGATTAAAGGCGTGCGCCACCACTGCCGGCAAGAACTGCCGGCAAGGATGTGGTCCTGGAACTGCTCGCTGCAGCCCCATCTTCTGTGTTTACCAGCTGCTCACCTTCCCTTTCCCCCAGCTTTAGTTCCTTTATTTGCTAACTGAGCAGCTATAAATACCTGTGAGTTGCCAGTCAGTTGACACAGAGTAAATGACGTTTGTTTTTGGTCACTCACTTTTTAGGCCTTGTGGCTCTCAGAACTCCTACCCACGTCATCTCCACGTCCTTTGATGTGTTTTAGCTGTCTCCTGAATGCTTTACTGTGTCTAAGTGGGTTCTTCCCATCCTCGTGTACACACAGATCTGCCCCCATTCCTTCCGACTCTTCCCCATCTCTCCCTTCTCTCTTCTCCCTGAGATTCCAAGCTGCACGGGAAGCAGGTCACAGCAGAGTGTTGTCAGCCATACTGCGGAGCTCCTAGTGCTGCTGTAAACATGGCCACTGCCACCTATAGCTGGCATCTCCTGCAGCCCATCTTCACGAATCTTCTTATTTAATCCCCAAGGACACCCTTAGAAATGTATACAGCGTCGTTTCTTATGGATTAGGAAACTGGCGTGCATCCAGGTTAGCTCATGTCTCCACATGGTAATCCATAGCAGACTACAGCCAGGTAGTGTCACAGTCAGCCTGCCACGTTGGGCTTCGAGGCATCAATCAGCCCTGGCCCCTCTGCTCCCAGAACCTTCACTGTCTCTTCCTGATGAGGACTTCCTTCTTGTCCTGCTCCTCCTCCTCACGGTGGTCCTGTCACCTTTTCATTTGCCTAGTCCTTTTTCCTCTTCTGCTCAATTATTTTTTCTTTCTTCTTTCCATCTGCCATATCTATATTCCTTGTGGTCACTGTCATCCAAGTCTTTACTATGCCTAACTTGAGAAAGGAATGTAGGACTTGTCTATGTGAAGAAGAGTTGTGGCTCCCTCTGCTTGCTCTGTGTTCAGTATCCTGCATTCCTTCTTTCCCGTTAGGTTCCTGGATTACCTCTCCGACCTCTGCGTGTCCATGAACAAGTCGATCCCTGTGACTCAGGAGCTCATTTGTAAAGCTGTGCTGAATCCCACCAATGCTGACATCCTGATTGAGACCAAGTGAGTCCCATCTAGGGACATGCATTAAAGACAAGGATTTAATTAGATGTTAAATGGATGTGTATGCTCATGGGGAATGAACCTAAAGATAAGGATTAGATGTTAAATGAATGTGCATGCTCATGGGGAATGAACCTAACTCCTTCATCTCCTCACAGTTGGTCTAATGTTGGTTAGTAGCATCTCATCTTTGTTTCATGGGCCTTGTTTAGAAGAATAGTTGAGCTTGCTTTTAGCTTACTTTTGGTGTGAACTGTGCAGAGGGACACTTACTCTGTATACTGTAAAATGTACTGTGCCACTTACTGTCTACTGTAAAACTATATAATCCCACCAGGGAGCATTTGACACACAGCTTAAAGAGTTGAAGAGCCTTGAAGGTCTGTCATTCATTAAAAAAGCGAAGAATGTAATGAATATTTGTTGTTGTTATTAATTAGTGTTGGGACGAGTTGTATAGTATCTTTGTTCAAAAGTGTAGTATCATTGTTCAAAAGTGAGGTGGCTCAGAGTGTAGGCACCTGTTGCTGATCCCCTGGAACCACATGGTGATAGGAGAGAAATGATTCCAGCAAGTTGTCCTCTGACCTCTACACGTCCACTGTAGCACACAACAAATAAAAATGTAATAAAAATGTTTAAGTAGTGTTATTGGTCCTCAGGAAAGTAGTGATAATAATTATTGTTGATAATAGTCATAATTACTATTATTACTGCTTTGGTAATAGTAGTAATTCACTTTTAACAAAGGAGCATTTTTCCTGGTGACCTATTGCAGCACTATAGGCAGATTAAAAAGAGTTAAGGTGTAAGCTAGTGGTGCAGTTGTTTTTCTTAGTTATAACTTGGTTTAGGAACTTTATTAATGCACGGTGCCTCAACCTTGGCATTGTGACATTTGGGGCCAGATGATTCTGTGGTGGCAAATGTCCTGTCGCTATAGGGTGTTTAGCAAAAGTGTCCCTAGATTGTGGTTGCTCAATGTTAGTAGCACACCTCCTTTGCCGTTGTGACAACCAAAAATGTAACCAGGTATCTACTGGGGAGAAAAGTTATCCTAGTTAAGAGTTCCCAGGTTGAAGCACATGAAGACCACACAGATTCTTTGTGGCCCTGCCCCTGGGAGAAGTACAGAACAAAATGACTTTCTGTGTGTTTTTAGGCTGGAAGGGAGGCAAGGCTGCAAAGGATTTCGTAAAAACTGAGCTCCGTCTGCTCTTCTTTTTTTCACAGGTTGGTTCTTTCTCGTTTTGAGTTTGAAGGCGTTGCCACTGGAGAGAATGCTCTGGAAGCTGGAGAGGATGAGGAAGAGGTATGGCTGTTCTGGAGGGACAGCAGCAAAGAGATCCGTAGTAAGAGTGTCAGGGAATTGGCCCAAGACGCTAAAGAGGGGCAGAAGGAAGACCGGGACATCCTCAGCTACTACAGGTGAGTGGGAGGCATGCTGGGCGTGGGCTGAGAGGCCCCACAGTGGTGGCACTTGGGAGCATCTGGTTTTCTTGTTGATCACCCTAATGCAGTGGCTCTCAACCTGTGGGGATTGAACAACCTTTCACAGGGGTTGCCTAAGACCATCAGAACACACAGATCTTTACATTATGATTTATTACAGTAGCAAAATTACAGTTAGGAAGTAGTAACAAAAAAATTTATGGTTGGGGTCACCACAACATGAGGAAACTGTATTAAAGGGTCAAAGCATAGGAAGGTTGCGAACCACTGCTCTGAGGAATGTATTAAGATTGTCCAACAGAAACATGTGTGTTTTATGAACTTTGAGTGGAACGGGCCGTGGACTAATAGTGCATCGTTGTCTGGTTGTGTGTCCAGGTCATAGGAAGGACGAGGGCTTGCTTCAGCCTCTGTTACACTTGACCCATACAGCACAGACCGTCTATAGTGCAGTCAGCAGCAGGCAGGCAGGCTGCAGGGGCAGCTGCATTGGTTCAAATCTTGATCTCTTTACTTAACTAGGCTTTTTACTTTGGCTAGTTTGACTTTATGTTCCAAAGCCCTCATCTCCAAACTAGGAATAATAGTGCCAGTCTTCTAGAGCGTTTACAGAAAATGTCTCTCGCCGTGTGTGCACACACCTGTATGTTCATATTCTAATTATCTGTGTGCATGTATCAAATATAAAAACCAGGGGTTTACACTAATATAAGTCATGCAGCCGTAGCCTAAAAATTCAGAAATTGAAATACAATACTGTTGGAATCCTAAGCACGATGCTTAAAAAGCTCCGGATGTGGGAGTATTTTATATTTTCAGATTAGCAAAATAAAAGTGATAAAGTTTATGCAAGAATCCCCAAATCTGAGTAGCTCTAGTACTCGACACTTTGGTATGGTGGGTTTCTGAGGCTCGGATGCTCAGTCTGTGCTGTCGGGTCTCACCTCATGCCACAGATGCGTTCTGGCTGTCACCCTCCAGTCTTCCTAACTCCCTCGAGCCTCTGCCATTCCTGGGATGGTCACCTGCTTGCATGTGCCCATTGTATGTCACCGCTGTCCACCTCTGCCGGTCACCTCAGTCCTAGTCCTGGTCCCAGCTCCAGGACCGTATAGCCTTGCCACCTGAAGCAAAGGAAAAGGAAAGAAAAGGAAGGGAAGTTACCTACCAGATACTTCTAAAGGAAAAGGAAAGAAAAATGAGTACTTCTAATGTTTACAGTTAAAATACCTTTTCTTACTCCCATATTCTCGTCTGTTCTCTTCTATTTATATACGTGATGGTCTTTTTAAAAATTCCTTTCTTACTTTTAAGGCATTTTATTTTCTATGTATACACGCTGCCTGCGTGTGTCTAAGTGCATCACCATGTGTGTGCTTGCTGCCTGTGGAGGTCAAAAAAGAGCATTGGATTCCTTGAAACTGAACCTATGCCTGGTTGTGAGCCACAGTGTACATGCTGGCCACTGAACCTAGGTCCTCTGCGGGAACAAGTGCTTTTAACCACTGACTCATCCCTGCAGCTCCTTTTTTGTGTGTTTATACTGTATTACATGGGTGTGTGTGTGTGTGTTTCCTAGTCCTCAAATTTTATAAAAGATACCTTACAGCAAATACCATTCTAAAGCTCTCCTTGACATTGTTTCCTATATCTATATCTATATCTATATCTATAGCTATAGCTATAGCTATAGCTATATCTATATCTATCTATCTATATATATTCTACATTAACAGAAGTAGACGTTTCTTTAATTGTGACTGTTGTATACCTTCTATCTTGCTAATACATCACTTTCTATTGGCATTTGACATCCCATCATATGCCATGGTTGAGTTCTTCATGTCACATGAAGGGCACATCCTCACTTCATTTTGTCTACACACACGAGTTTCCATTCCCTATGAAGAGATGGATTGGTGGAAACTCATGTTTTTAATTTTACTAAGCAGTCCTAAACTGGATGATTCAATATACATTTTAGCAGTAGTAACTTACATGATATAAGATCATAAAGATATTATAGAATTTTAATTACACTTATATGAACAGTGTCTTTGACATTTCCTGCGTGGTCTTTGATGTGCCATATAAAATACAGGGGAGGGCAGAGAGAAAGGTGGTGGGCAGAAAGGTAATTATTTCAGGTCTAGTCATTTTTCCCTATTTATTTTATAAGATAAAGATTGCAAATACAAGCACATGATGACAAGATTGTTTTAACACAGCTAGACCGATGTGTAACTATAGGATGTTGACCCATACTCTGGCATACCTTGAGCTTTTCCTCCATCTCCCTAGTTCAGAATCCACAATTGGGTGGACAGCAATCACTTAGGAATGTTGGTATGTAAGTTCAGATGGCCGTAAGTCACTCCTATGAAATCTGAGGCCACCTGCTGTGTGTCTCCCCTCATACTGAGTGATTTCTGGAGCATGTGCCTTCTGCTGATTTTTTTTCTCAGGTATCAGCTTAATCTCTTCGCAAGGATGTGTCTGGACCGCCAGTACCTGGCTATCAATGAAATATCTGGCCAGCTGGATGTTGATCTTATTCTTCGCTGTATGTCTGATGAGAACCTACCCTACGACCTCAGGGCATCCTTTTGCCGCCTCATGCTTCACATGCATGTGGACCGGGATCCTCAGGAGCAGGTGACCCCTGTGAAATACGCCCGTCTGTGGTCAGAAATTCCCTCCGAGATCGCCATTGATGAGTAAGCCTGGGTCCAGCTCCCTACAGAAATCTTATGTCACTTAAAAACTCCGTGATTCTAATGTTTTGTGCACTAGCAGACAGACCACATATGTGACCTAGCGAAGTCATAGGAGAAAGAACTTTTTTTTCTTTCAGATTTAAATAGAATTGTGTAGCTAGCAAATATTGTTTAATTCCTCAAGAAAATAAGATGCCAGGCCTGTTTTTTCTCTCTCTCTTGTTTAGCCCTTTCCTTCTGCAAATTTCTAAGTGTGTACCATGTGCCAAGACTGAGGAATATTAGTGCAGAATCTAGAAAATTACCTCTGCGATAGTGGGGACAGACAGACAGTAAACATGAGTGACTATGTATGTAGGCATTCATTCTAAGGAAGGAAGTGTAAGTCGGGGCCAGGTTAGAGGGTGCTGTCTTTGGAGGCTAAGCAGCCCGAAAGGGCCTGGCTGGGGAGAGCTTGACATTCTCCTTCCTTCTCTCTCTCTTCTCCTCTCAGCTATGACAGCAGTGGAGCATCCAAAGATGAAATTAAGGAGAGGTTCGCTCAGACGATGGAATTTGTGGAGGAGTACTTAAGAGATGTGGTTTGTCAGAGATTCCCCTTCTCTGATAAGGAGAAAAATAAGCTCACGTTTGAGGTAAGGCATGGCGAAATGGTCTCTGGTCATTTTCTTGTGAAGTAAGTAGAAATATTTTAATCCTTGGTGACTATTTTAATCACAATGCTCTAGTTTTGAAACACAAAGGGAATTTGGGTCAGACTTGTTCCAAACGGAATAGAACAGTTGCCAGTCAGGCAGACTCATCATCTGAGGAACATGAACCCTGCTGCTTTCACATTAAAACTATTTCCAAGATCACTATCACCATTGAGGAATTATGTTCCAGGGAACCAAAGTGTCCTTCTCTATGTTCTTATTGATTATGATTTGGTATGCCCTTGGCAAGTCAGGGTACCAATTGATTAGGCCCATTTTTTTACGAACTAGTCATCAAAGCAGACGAGTAGTTTTTATAAGCTTTCATTTCTTAGTTTTCTTTCTTGTGAAACAAAATGAAATTTAATCAGAAACAGACAGCCAGATGTATACCTTCTCTGACTATAAAGATCTGTCATGATTAGCTAGTCAGCATCCAGTAGATCAGGAGGACAAAAGTCACTGAATATCAGTTTCCCCTTCTTCTTTTAAATGCAACAGGTTGTGAACTTAGCCAGGAACCTCATATACTTTGGTTTCTACAATTTTTCTGACCTTCTCCGATTAACCAAGATCCTCTTGGCAATATTAGACTGTGTCCATGTGACCACCATCTTCCCCATTAGCAAGATGGCAAAAGGCGAAGAGACTAAAGGTAACAATGATGAGGAGAAGCTGAAGAGTGAGTATCTGAAGTGTCTGTACTGCGAGACGCCCTCCTGGCCCATGCTGTTCACTCCTGCCATGCCTCATCCTGTGACATCCTGTCCTGTCCTTGTCCATTCTCACCGTTGGGAACATAGCAATAGAAACAAAATATGAAAGAGTCCCATTGACTCCAGTGCCCATCACTATTGGTCATTCTGGTCATTCTCAGCAATTCACTCTTTCCTTTGCTTCTGTCTTGAGTCTTTCCGTGTGTCTAATTGAAATGTGATAATTTGGAAGTTGCCTTGTGCTTTAATGTCTAACCCCGAAACCTAAGTCCTGCCATCTGTTCTGTGATGCTCCTGATACACTTGATGGTGATCCTCCTGTATGATGAAATGAAGTGCACACCTGTAGTTTGATATTGCTTTTTACTTTGTGACTAGGAAAACCCGTGTTTATGTGTTTATTTTTCCTATATTTTGGGGGTCAGAATATGCACAGAATAACGGCCGTGTATCTCATGGGTAGCTTCTTTTCTATAGCTAGGATGGCAAGGTATTTGACTTGATTATCCCTATTTTCCAAGTCCTGTGTAATGTCATTTGGCATACATTATAGCATTGGATTCTGTCATAGAGCCATTTTTATAGGCTCAGGAAACTGAGCCTCAGAAAAGAAGTAATGTATTCATGACTAAGCAGCTTTTGTTAGAAACAGCAGTGTTTGTACACATTACTGGTGCTGAGTCAAATTTGGTGGTGGAATTAATAAACAAACACGCCCCATTGGAGATATGAACACCATGTCCTTCCCATATTTACCTTGGGTCGAGAGAGTGTATCAGAACAGGGATGTGGTAAATAGTTTGCCTCAAAAAACCCATACTCCTAATTAGATGTTGATTCAGGCTCTCTCCAAGAATGTCATGTTCATAATCTGTCTTGGCCCTTTTTAGGCAGTAATGTGATGCGATCTATCCATGGAGTTGGGGAGCTCATGACCCAGGTGGTGCTTCGGGGAGGAGGCTTTTTGCCCATGACTCCCATGGCTGCTGCCCCTGAAGGAAATGTGAAGCAGGCAGAGCCAGAGAAGGAGGACATCATGGTCATGGACACCAAGTTGAAGATCATTGAAATACTCCAGGTATGGTGCAGGGAACAAGCTACTCATAGGGTCTCTGTTTAATATCTCCTTTCTCTGCTCTGATAGGGGCAGAAGGTTTACCTCATCCCTGTGTATCATTTCCGAATTGACTCCTTTTAATTTTTGGTTGTCACCTCCTACACTTTCCCATCATGGCTTCGTCTATTCTGCTATCCCAGAGCTCCCTTCAGTTACCTTAGCTATGCATCACAACTGGCCTCCCTTTCTCTGCCCAAGCCATTCATTGCCATTGCTGTTCACTCACTGTGCTTCTCCAGGGCTCTGTTAACATTGCAAAGTCTTCCTCCTCCTCCCTCCTCCTCCTCTCCCCTCCTTCCTTTCCTCCTCTTCCTTCTCCTCCTCAGTGTTCTGCCCTTTTTATCCACCCACCTATACACCCATGAATGTTAGTTGATAATCAGCTCCGTCTCCCTTTTAGCGCTTGGCAGCCAGCAGTGAACAAAACCCATTAAAGTTCTGGTCCTAAAGAACTCCGTTTTAACAGCGAGCAGAGGCACACATCATCTAAAAACCAGTGCTTACTTATTTAAACATAAAGACGAGTGAGCTGGGAGCTGGCGAGGTAACAGTGGTTAAAGGCATTTGCATGCTTTTCCAGAAGACCTGGGTTTGATTCCCAGACCCCATATGGGCTCACAACCGTCTATGATTCCAGTTTCAGGGAATTGGATGGCTGTCTTCAGGCCTCCATGAGTACCAGGCATGCAAGTGGTGCACAGATAAGCATGTGTGGGGGGGAACCCATACATATATAATAAAAATTAGTTGTTTTAAAGAAGAAGGGTCAGCTGATTTGGAGAACACCATAGGCAGGGGCAAGGATAATGGTTTTCGATGGAACATGAACTAATACCTTGGAGACAGGTCAAGCATCTGTCTGCATCTGGTGTCAGTGACAGCCTGAGAGAAGACCTCTGTAGTAAGGTGGCTTCGTCAGACACAGATGCAGTGAGAGCTGGCCATTGGCATAACTAGGACGTCTTGGGATTTAGTGAATGCAAAGAGTCTAAAGTCGGAAGGTTGTTTTCAAGAAGGAATGGGATATGGTAGATCAGGTAGAATCAATAGGCATTGCCACCTTTATTTTTTTATTATTATTAAACCAATTATGTGGTGGTTAATATACAGTACCTACCATGTTTCTACTCTTAACAAAGCTAATGTGAGTCTTCCCACTAAGGAACTTTTTTGAGGATTAAAAAATTATGTCCATGGAGCAGAAAGAGAGCAGCACAAACTGTTGGGAGTTCAGAGATGTAATGAGGCCAAGAGTCTCAAACTGAGAACAACCCTCGATTTCTTCCCCTCCACACACAAGGAATTGGCTTGCTCTTACAGTTAATTCATCTGTTCTCCCCTAACATGATTGTTTCCATGTGCCGTGTCAATTGCTATATTTCTGCAACTGGAAAAATATTAAAACAAAAGGAAACCTTCCTTCCTCACTAATAATTGCTCTCCGCCCATCTTCCCACTTTTCTATGTATTTTCCCAGCCTTCTGTCAGCCATCTGGGTATCCATTAAATCTATCCAAGCTGACACCTAGAAGAAACGGTTATAGTTGGTTTTGCATTACACTGAATTTGAGGTTCTGGAAAGATATCAAACAGGAAGTGCAACAGTCACTTGGGAACATGAACTAATAGCTTGGAGACAGGTCAAACATCTGTCTCCATCTGGTATCGGTGACAGCCTGAAATTGGGTAAGGTCACCCAGAGAGCTAAGCAGAAGCTAGGAGAGAGGGGAAGGAGGGGTGACATGAGGATGCTTAAATGATGCAGCTGGCTGACTTTTCTTTTGGGTTCTAGCAACAATCCTTTGGAAAGTGTCTGCAGCAGTAGAGGGCTAGGGAATGTAGGAAGTTAACAAAATGAGAGCCCAGGGGCTATTACCTAAATCAGAGGAGACAATCAGAAATGTTGTAAATATAAATGAAGTGAATTTTTGGAAGTAAAAGCAACATTTCTGTCACTTCTTTTCAATTCAAAGCAGGCAACTTCTTCTTAGGTTGGGCCCAGAATTGGGCTCTCAGTCATTGCTGATAGGTAGTGCTGTTTTGTAGAGGACGGAGGCATGAGTGATATAGTATTCCAGGTGTTTTACTCATCTTCAGGATGCCAAAGTCTGCCCTGGAAGCTGAGGTATCTCGTGGGCAGACTCATGTGCCCTGCAGAAGTCTGTTACTGTCAAAATGACTGTTGAAGCCTAAGCCAGATATTTTACTCAGTGCTTAAGGTAATTGATGCAGCTGATACCAGGCCCTGCCAGCGTGCAGAGGCTTGGCAAAGCATTCACAATGGTGTGTTAATGTAACCAAAGTGTTTCCATTTCTACTTGAATCTCCAGTTTATTTTGAACGTGCGGCTGGATTATAGGATCTCCTGCCTCCTGTGTATATTTAAGCGGGAGTTTGATGAAAGCAATTCCCAGACCTCGGAAACTTCTTCCGGGAATAGCAGCCAAGAAGGGCCAAGTAATGTACCAGGTCAGTAATGCCGCCCTGGAACCTCAGCCGTAGAGCGGGGCCTGGGTGGAGTGCCACTTGAGGCTCAAAACAGTATCTTCCAGAAAAAGGAAAATGTGGCTGCTCTTAAGGATTGCTGTGTTTTAAGGATTCCTTGATAATAGCATATTAGAAAAAAGAAATAATAAACATTGCTTCTGGGGGGTAGACCTTAAGCCTTTAGGAACTGAAGATAGCTGAGGTTTATAGTGTTGGATTAGCTATAAAGCAACCCAAAAACCAACAGAATCCCCAAAATATTTTCCAAGGAACTTGATTGTCCATTGGCAAGTTTTGTTCTGCATTTGAAGTTCTACTCAGCCAAAAAAAAAAAAAGTGGAAGGCTAAGGGAAAGACAGTGCTAGAAGTGATTCCCAGACAGCCCAAGCCTTCTTTGGATTGAGGCCATCACTCTCTTTTAGCAAGAAAAAACGACAGGTGTGAGATCATCTGGGCTGTCCTGGCTCCATGGCTGTGTAGGTAATGACTGTGGCAGATTTGAGTCGCCTCTGAGCGTTGCTCTTGAAGCACATTAGGGTGAGAAGCAGGTTTTCAGCCCTTGCTGTATCTAACCTTCTGTTCTCTGGCCTTTCAGGTGCTCTTGACTTTGAACACATTGAAGAGCAAGCAGAAGGCATCTTTGGAGGAAGGCAAGTGTGCGTTCATTGACTGTGAGCCCTTCTAGAACTCTCACAGGGTTTTCTTTTTTCTTTAATTTTTTATTCATTTTACATACCAACCACAGTTCTCCCTCCCACCCCTCCTCTCGCTCCCCTCCCCCGCCTTCCACCCCAGCCCCCATTCACTCCTCTAAAAGGATAAGGCCTCCCATGGGGAGTCCACAAAGCCTGGTACATTCAGTGAGGCAGGACCAAGCCCCTCCC